>VVAS01095571.1:4056-15730 GCA_015103295.1 Ptychochromis oligacanthus | reverse complement strand
TTTCGATGTTTGACAGATGATGTGGTATGCTTCGGATCATGAGCTGTTCCTTTCCTTCTCCATACCTTTCTCTTCCCATCATTCTGGCTCAAGTTAATCTTGGTTTCATATGTCCAAAAATGTTTTTTCATGAAGGCGTCTCTTCATTGCAGACTTTCAGTGATATGTCTACCTCCTCTAGAGTGTTCTTGACTTGGTTAGATGATGTGAAGTTGTTTTTCTTAGTTTTGCTGGGAAGAAGTTATACATAAGCTCAAACTCAGCCTCATGCAACACCTCTGGGATGAACTGCAAGCTGGACCACATCACACAACATCACTTCTGGCAGAATGAGAGCAAATCCCACAGCGATCGTAGAAACTGTTAGGACTGCAGATTAATGCTCACAGTGTTAGAGTGACTCACATGTGGAGGCACAGTTTCTGATGATTAGTTTGACTTTTTGTTTTTGACTTTTTGTGTTTGCAGGAGTTTGTGGATGTCAGCCCTCCGCAGAGAAACTGGAAGGGCATCGCCATCTCTTTGCTGGTGATCGTGGTGGTTTGCTCGCTCATCACCATGTCCGTAGTCGTCCTCACACCTGGTATGTCAGCCTGTGGCGAGAGAGGAGCACAGATGATACTTCTTCATGAGTTATTTTAGATTTACCTCACTTTCTAAATCATCAATTGTGTGCTTTTGAGAAGTAAAGTAGAAACATTTTTACATGAAGGTACTTTGTAATACCTTTTATAATAGGAATGATTTTTAAAAGTGAAAAACATAACTCTCCTTTGGTTCTTTAGCGATAAGTCTGTGACAGTAACCTGGAGTTCATTAATTCATTGTTTCCCAGCTGAGTTCCCCAGCAGCAGTAAGTCCAGGCTGACTGTGGCAGATCTCTACAACCTGGAGTTCAGCACTCACGACCCCGAGGCCAAGTGGATCAGCGGTGAGTACAGTGTGTTCACCTCATGTTTCAGGAGAGCTCTAATGTAAACAAACCTGTGTGCTGCTGAATATCTCCAGTGTGAGGTTTTAAAGCCTCCAGAGAGTGGGAAACAAGTCTTTTTGAACAGAGCAGCAGCAATAGAAGAAAAAATCAACTTAACTTTACATAGATTGTAAAGGCCATCACCTTCATAGTTTTGTGGACTCACTAGTGACCAAGCTAGAAAGAACCTGAGCACTGAGTTAAAGCTAGTTTTAGCTAGTAGCTTGGTTAGAAACTGTGATATTGTAATGATAATATTGTCTAGTGGAAAACAAGACTTTAGCTGACCTTTTATGGTGTGCTCAGACCAAATACGAAGTTTTGCCTTATGTTAGTGAAGAAAGTGTTTTTGGACTACTTTGCAAGCCCCAAATATTTGCCCCAATAACCATTGTGAAAGCTGCTTCCTTCCAGGGTACTGCTAGCTGCAATTAAGTAACAAAACAATATTTTCAGTAGAGCTGTGCCACATCATATCATCATCATCGTATAAAAATTTACATGATATAAAACTGTCAGTGATATAGCTAGCGTGCCCTAGCGTGCACAACAACGAGGCAAGCCCAGTCATGTCTGAGAGCGAGAGCGGCATGTCAACCTCCGATGACGATTTAGTGAAAAGGGAGCTACTTGAGCAACCTCCAACAAAGCACAATGCTTTGCAAAATATGCAAGAAAACTGTTCTTGCTAAACGTGGAAGTAACAAACTTGTTTCACCACTTGAGGCAAACACACACCTTCGAGTAGGACAAGGCCATAAAGGCAGGAGGAGATGCTAGCAGCTGGTGATGTGCGACCCAAAAGTAAAAGACCCGACCGGGCATTGCTGGAGCACTCGGTAGCTGCACTCCATATGACAGGAAGAAATTAGTGGATGGAAATTAGTGATGCGGTTACATGGTGGATAAGGAGGGCTTTAGGCAACTGGTTAAAAGCTCAACCTAAAATACAACATCCCAGGTAGAAAATATTTTTCAATTTCAGTTTTGTTATGTGACAGTATTGTGCAGCTTCTGAAGAGTTACAAGGTTGAGTTACTTTAGTTATTATTGTTAAAGTGTTAAGCAGTTACGTTATACTTTTACTTTAAATTTCCACTGAAAACACTGCCTAGACTGCTTTTGTGCTTACATTTGATTTATGCTGTGTCACTGGATATATTGCTGTGTCACTGCTATCGCACTATAAAGCTGCTGCTGCTGACACCTTGTTTCCATAGATTCACACTTCAAATCAGGTAGTCTGTCATCAGTGACAGCAGCTCACTGGAAAAGAAGGATGGAAAATGCCCTGCACACACACTCGCTGTGTTTAGAGTCGGTTCTGTTCATGTCACCTTGCAAAATTTTTCTGTCGTGTGCATCTTTGCATAGACTCTGTATCTAATGTTGTGAAAATTTAACAGGTAGCTACGCCCTTAATCATACCCTGATTTATCATATATTTCACTCTAGATTAGACCATAATTTAAAAAATAAACATGACATTGTATTTGGTAACACTTAAAACTATTGACTGAAACCATAAACTCATCAGAAAAGTCTTTACTGAGGTCTTAAATCGGGTGGAAAGTAGGGCCATTTTCTCACTGACTTCCATATAACCTGAAGGGAGGAGGAGTCGCCCCCTGCTGGCCATTAGAAAGCATGCACGTTTACTGGCCTTTCCCAGTGGCTTCACTTTTGAGACCTGGAGGCTACAACCAGTTCTTATTGATGGAGTCTATGGTTTTCTACTCCTAGCATGAGTTGTAAACAAGAGTAAATTATTTCAGTATGTAGAGATTATGTGCTCCAGCTGTTATTTTTATCCCGTGAGCTAACATTGAAGCCGTGTGCAAATAGAAGACAGATTTTTGTCAACTACTTCACCGTAGTTGCTTACCAACACTTTAAATTAACTTTATCTTCCTCTAGACCTCCTTTGAGTGTATTCACAGAGCTTTTTGACCATTAGCTTCCACCCCGACCTTTAATAGCGACACAGCTTTTTATTTATACACTTTTTGTGCTTTCATGTTGTATTTTTCCTTATTTTAAAAATAATATATTATATTTGCATACATTTCTAGGGTACCTTTTTAGATTATTTGTTTGTTTTTTGGCTGCTAAACTTTTGAAAGAAACACAAATTTTCCCAACAGTTGTAGAAATCTCTCCAAACATGCTTCATGATGGATTTTTAATTAGTTTTTCATGGAGTAACGATGCCACCCATCCACATCATGGCATAATGGAGCTGTTAATTCTAGTGACAATATCACTAACTTTTTATGTGTCTTTATCTTTGGAAAGAATAAAATTTAGAATAATTTTAGCATCTGTGGCTTTTATTTGGCTCTGATGCGAGGAGTACAGTCACATTTTAATTGTGAACCAAGATCACGTGGTAAATCCTCTGCAGACAGGGAGGTGAAGATGACGTAGCTCAGGAAGCCGGGGAGGAGGTGAGGACGATGTGACATTGTGAGGAAAGCGAGATGTGATGTAACACAGGAGAATAAAACAGTATAAGTGTGTGCAAACAACAGAGGTGTCGTCTATGTGAAAGTTCGACAGACCTGATGAGAGGTTATAAACCACTGTCGTTTGGTATTTTTATCTTTTCAAAAATCAATCAGTTCGTTGGTTTCATGAACAGCTGTATGTCTGCGTCCAGATAGGCACAGTTTCTCATGTGTCACTGAGAGCAAGGGCCATTTTCAGAGGTAACCTTTTTAAAGCCTGTTGTCTTGAATATTTGAAGAGGCTTGATTTTACTGCAGATATCATAAATAAAAAAATTAATTAACTTCTATTTCAATCTAATTAAAGCTCAAATAAAAAGTTAGAAAAACTAGGTAGTGCCAGAAAACATTATTTATCTATTTTTATTTTTTATTCCTTATTATTAAAGAGGCTAATATTTATGTGTTTACATTTTCCTGTTTAGATTATACTGTTGCCTTTTTTTCCTTTATACCTAATTTTTTTGGTGAATAAAAACATTAAAATTAAATGAATTATATCAGAAAATGTAAAAATAAAAAAATAGGATATCCAAATGTAAAAATGGTTTTTTTTTTATGAATGTTAATTATTACATTTAGAGATTAACTAAATCAATATCTACATTAAACTAAATATTAAAAGAAATCCACCATACACTTAAATGACATTGCAATTCATTTTAATAACATTTATATTTGCATTGCGTGCCAGAGTTTGTATAGTCATAATATATTTTCCCAAATATGTTTTGTAGGGAAGTGTGAGTGCTGCCTTGGTTTTTCCCCAGGCACTCTGTTTTAGCTCTATTTTTGGTCTCCACCAGCTGTTGAGGGAATTATGTTGATGTTTAACTGCTAAATGCTCCACTGTGCTCTCCAGTTAGTCTCTAACTGTGTCTGCTACCTGTTTGCTGCTGAGCAGGTAACATACAGGTGAGTGTTTTTAGAGCTTTTTCTGGGACCACAACTTCCAGCTGCTGTCGAAATATTATACTGCTATACCTAGTTGTGGTTCAAACATCAAAGCAGAGCACCTCTGGTTATATTAATAAAACATTGCATTATTGCTGCTTTAAAGGACACACTGTGCTTTTTCCTTACTTCCTGTCATATATAAGTACTGTTACATTGGTGGATGTTCATACAAACATGGCCAAAGTGTATGTCCAAATAAACCCTGGGAGCCAAAAGCTCAGGATTCAGACTGCCCTAAACACCCCGTTTCGCAATTTTTTTCTACTCTTGGCTCAGTATGATGTCATTGACAGCAGATATCCCTTATATGGGCATCTCAGGCACAGAAGCCCCACCCACCTACTGTTTAAATCTCTTGTTTCTGAGGGACAGCCAGTCAGAAGAAAGTCGACTTAAAGGGAGGGTAGACAGCTAGAATTGCTTGTTTCAGACAGTGGGTGATTTAAGGGGCAACACCAAGGCCCAGTGTAAGATAAATAAGGATTATTTTGAACTGTGATTCATGCAAATCTACTCTAGTAGCTTCCAAGAATAAATATATGGAGCTGGAAATGAGCCCAATAGGTTTTCTTCAAAGTTAGAGAAATGTAGTGGTTAGTTAATCAATAAACTTCCCCCTTTTAATCTAACCAAGACCAGGACATTTTTCTAAACTCACAAGAAGCGGTACATGTTTAACAAAAACAAAAGCAAACTTCTGTTTTAGCTGGCTATTCAGAGCTGGCTGGTGTGGACTGGTGAACTAGTGAGTGTTTAATAAAGTATTTCCAGATAAATTCATCTAACCACAGGATGGACACTTTCTTCCTACCAGGGGAGAAAAATCAAGTTGAGAGAGCCGTGGGTAAAAAGTTCAGAGCTCTGTGGGAAGTGCATTAGCAGGAAATGAGACTCTCTCCACCTGAGGTTTCATTACAGACTCCAAACATTTGTCAGTGAGCAAAGGGGGTCTGTAATAATTCCATAAAAAACACTTATTCACTTTTCATGATAATGAGTTTAGTTTTAATGTTTTTTTTCCAGTCTTTGATGAACTTGTGGCTCATTTATTCCCACCAGACTGCCTCAAGCTTCTCTAACTTTAACCATTTATATACTTTAGAGCCATAGAGCTTTTTTTGTGAATTCAGTCCCTGATTTTTTTTTATTTGTCTGTCACTGTATAAGCACGTAACCTAACTGCAGTGACTCCTGCTGACCTGCATATCCAAACACAGATGGCTTCTCAGTGTTAGAGCTCAACAGCCTGCAGTGACTCACCATAAACATCCACCTACCCTGTGATAAACTATGGTTAAGGAATAATAATGACTGCAATTGTAGAAAGCCAGAAAAAGTCATGGAATGTAATCATTGTTCATGATGATAGGGCAAGCTATGCAAATGTTTGTTGTAGATCAGCTGTCAAAAAACAGGTATTTTTACATATCTCTGAATCTGTTTTCCTGCTTACACAAGAGACATTCAAATTGCCTTGTTTTCATGACAAGGGGGTCACGATGTTGCAGGGGACACTATCACCACATGGACCTCCGGATCAGCTGGGGCCTTTCTGTTCTTCCTGTGTCTGTTTGGGGTTTCTCTGGAAGCTCCAGTTTCTTGCCGCAGTCCAAAGACATCCATGTTAAGTTTATTGGCCTGAATTGGTTATACTGTAGCTGTGGATGTAAATGTGTTAATTTGTTTTATACTAATTTCCAGCTCCATATTTTTATTCTCAGACTCTACTAGAGTGTTGCATGATTCACAGTTTAGAATAATTATCTTAAACTGGGCCTTAGTGCGGATGCTCACTTCATCCCCTGTTTAAAGCAAGCTTAATTGTACTAGAGCCCAACCGATATATCGGCGGGGTCATTATATCGGCCAATATTAGCTATTTGCCGATATCGGTATCTGCATTTATAATGGGCAATAAATGAAAATTTAAAATGTAAATAGACAGGAGAAACACCCTTCAACCATGTTATGAATGTTGGTGTTTCATAGTTTGTCCACCAGAGGGCACTCTGCATCCTCCCTGTTTGCTACATATACGTGTTTGAAATGCCGCAAACACAACAACCAGCTGATCCGGGCAGAGTCGGGCAGAGCGTAAACAAGTATTTTTAAACTGCACTGTCATATTATCTTTGTAAGGACTCATAAATAATGACACATAACAAATGTTAGGTAAATCTGTTTATGTTCCGTGTGTCTGAAAGAAAAAAATATATTGGCCGATTTATTGGATTTTTAAATTGCCAAATATCAGTTTCAGTCTTAAAACTCCACACTTCAACTTGAACATACACTGACCTCATTATTTGAAACTTTGGTCATGTTTTGATACAAGCATCCACCATTCTAACAGCATATATATGACAGAAAATAGGGAAAGGATAACAGGTCCACTTCCAGAAAATGAATACTTGGATGGATGATCTTCTTGACAGTAAACACGCATTGGCACACTGCTACAAGTTTGTCATGAAAATGTTAGAAAAAATGTCTTACCGTATTAACATGCATTGGATGCATGCATTGCAAATTTATGTCAGCTAATCAGGTCATCTACTCCATATGTAGTACCTGTTTTGCAGGTGTGAAGTTTTTCCTGTTGAGCCTCAGTAACAGAGGGAAAGAGCAATGGATATGATGAATTTCTTTTATGTCATTTCTTTTTCTTTTCCTTTACCTTCTCGCATTATTGTTTGGAGTCATAAATTTGTCCAAAAAGAACAGATTTCAATCAGGCCAAGCGGTTGATCATTTATAACAGGCAGGAGGACTAATGTCACCTTGGACTGTTTGAACAATCCACTCCATCACCTCCGTCAGTTTGAGTTATTTCCCCGACTTCATCATTTCAGTACAGTTGTTTGATGGAGACTTCATGTCTTCTTGCACTACTCTACAACATTTTGGACTTCTGCTTACTTGATGTGAAGTTAAAGTTATGTACTGTATGTTAAAGTAATATTGAGAAAGGAAATGGAAGTGAAGACACTGATTTCACACCACTGTGTGACGTTTTGTGAGTCTACGCTCTGCTGGACAAAATTACCCAAGGTATATTTTGCGATTTATTTTTTCATCTGTTCATTAGTGGAAAATCTCTTTGCTGTTATTTTAAAAGTTCAGTCACTCCCAACCAGCAGGACCTGGTCCTATTATGCTTTTTCTTGTTTCCTGTCATATATATACTATTACACTGGTGGATGTTCACATTAAACATGACCATATTTCAAATAATGAGGTCAGTGTAGCTCAGACTTCAGACTGCTCTAAACACAGTTTTTTCTACTCTTGGCTCAGTGTGATGTCATTGAGAGTTGATAGCCCTTATAAGGTCACCTTAGGCTCAGAAGCCCCACCCACCTGCTGTTCAAATCTTTTGTTTGCAAGCAGCAACCAATCAGAAGACAGTCGACTTTAAAGGAGGGTAGACAGGTAAAACAACTTGTTTCAGACAGCTGGTGAAATAAGGGGCTGCGCCAAGGCCCAGTATGAGATAAATAAGGATTATTTTGAACTGTGAATCATGCAGAGATCCTCTAGTAGAGTCCATGTTTAGGGAAATTTGTGACTTCTTGTAAATGTTAAGTAAAAAACTTTGTCTCTTATGCTCAAGGTCCCCATTTTTTTGCTTTATCTAACCAGATATTCCTCTAAACTTAAAAGAAGTGTTGTGTGTTTAACAAAAACAAAATGAAACAATTTCTGTTATATCCATTAATTCAGAGAATTAGTTGTGTCCAGTCTGTCTGCAGGATGAGGGACTCACTGAAAAGGCGGCTGAATGTATTGCTTGATTATTTGTTGTCGCAAAACATATTTATTGGCACTGATTCACTTATATAATATTGGTGTGCCTTCTTTTGCGTGCATGCACGTGCACTCTAGTTACCATATAACACATATAAATATAACACTGATATATATCTATCTATATCTATATCTATATATATCTATATCTATCTATCTATATATATAGATAGATAGATAGATAGATAGATAGATAGTTAGATAGATAGATAGATATGTGTGACCTGTGGCACACTGGTCTGGCTCTGTTCTGCATACTGTGTAAAATGAAGGCCTGTAAAGAGTGTGGTAAAATGATTTGACTGAGATGCTTTATAGTGATGCTTCTGGTGAACATCGGGACGGCAGCAGATTGTCGAATGGAATCAAAGTGACACAGACAAATACGCAGACAGTAGAGTTCAAGTCCAGCTGTTAGAGGCCTTCTTCGGCCTTTTTTTTGTCGCAGCTGCAGCTCAGCTGGTCTGTTACTAATTGTGGCAGTTGTGTTAAAGTGTCCTTGAGTCAAATGCCGAACCCTCAGTGTGTGTATGTGTGTGAAAAAAGATCTGTCACTGAGGATAATAAAAGCCAATTCACAGCTCTCAAACAGTGCATCACACCCTCCACCTGAGTTCACTGACCCCTCTCCTCCTCAATCTTTCTCCGGGCCACGTCGCCACCATCTCCTCATTACATTTTCACTCGTGTTGCATAAGGCTCACTCCGCTGGAGGTGTTACAGCACAGCCTTGATCTGCGGTCGATGGCTCTCTTGTGTCACACCATCGCTACGCATTCTCAAGCTCGCGTTCAAATCTAAATGTGGAGAATCTCAAACGCATGCGTTGTTTAACTGGCTCCGTGACAGCATGACAGATTGTGTTTGCATCTGAGCTCGGAGAATGAAAAAAAAATATACCAAAGAAGAAACAGAATGTAAATAGCAGCTATGGATGGTAGAGCTGAAGGGGAAAGAAATGTGACAACATGACAGTTAAATTATCAATTTTACGGTAAATTCAGCCGCATAGATGACTAGATACACCCATAACACCTTTCCGGAGACTTGCTGAGAGTGACAGAAGATGAGAGGAGGAAAGACAGACACAAGGACAGAGGTGGAGGGAGACAGTGAGAGATGCTTTTCCTGCTCTGGATGTGATACAGAGATCCACCGCCTGCTGCGTCCTTCCCTTCCACAGGGAGATAATACTAATGGCTAGTCTTGTGGCCTGTGGCTTCTCATAATGGGCTCTGGATGTTTTGGCCTCTAACACACATACACACACATGCACACACATTGATGTATGTGTAGATGAGGACTTTACTTCACTTCCTAAAGACAGAGAAGCTAGTTGGGGCGATTGGCTATCTCAGGTTGTTCTTTGGGGGGGATTATTGTCATTTTATTAAGTTAAGTTAATTTAATGATCCACCTACTTGAGAATTAATTTTGATAAATAATTCAGTTGTATAGTGTAATTCATAGTGTGTGTAATGGGAACTGGCAGAACAAAAAAACGTCAGTGACTACTAATGACACGTCTTTAGTGTTTGCTGATTGGTGCTGAAAAGAAATCATCAATCATGTTTAAGATCTTTTATAGAGTTTGGTATCACCGCCAGTTAAGTTAGAGGCTGCATCTCATCTGTATTTTTAGGTCCAGTATTTGAATTTAAAACCAAAATAATCCCAGTGTGTGATTTTTAATTTTCTCCTTGAGCTTTTCCATGTCTCAGAAAATGTGATTTGGGGAGTGGAGGGTCTCCCGCCATACAATTGCAAATATACCAGCAACCGTCAGTAGTTCTACTTAAAATTTTAACTTACTGCCAAACCCTAGTGGATGCAACTTTGATCTAAATATTTATTGGGTGTCATGACTGCATATAAAAGAGGCGTTGGTAAGTAAACTCCTGTCTGAAAGCCTAGAATGGAGTGTTTTGCACATTGTTATCTTGACTATCGAAACCTGAATTGATGTATACAAGGGATGGATCTGACTGAGAAACACTGAGGGACACTGCATGCTTATACAGTAGAGACTTGTCAGTCTAATAAAGCACATCCAGCTTTATTATCCTTTTCTGTTCCACATGGGGCCATAAGTCACAAAATCAACTTCATGTTGCTCAGCTGTTGCTGAGCCCATAAAGTCATCAGGAAAATGTTTACAGATGTTGTAGATCAAGTTAACAGTAGGGTCATTTTCCCATAGATTTCTGTCCAATTTCTTTTCTTTTTGCAACCTGTCAGCCATTAGAAAGAATGCAGATTTAAGGCATTGTGCATTAGTTCGACTTTATAGACTCGGAAGCTAGCATATAATTAATGGATCCAGATCCTCCTCTGCACCAATTACTGGGAATGCAGCTGAACACTTTCTCTAACATCCGTTTCAAGTCCCCTACCACAGGGATGGATACAGAAAATCTTTGCCATGTCATACCACAATACCTACATTCATTTTAAGCTCCTTGTTGTATCCATCCATCCATTTTTATTTTTTTTTTTGCCTCTTATCCGGGTCCGAGCTGTGGGGACAGCAGTCTAAGCAGAGATTCCCAGACCTCTCTCTCCAGCTACATCCTCCAGCTCTTCCACGGAGAACCAAGGCATTCCCAAGACAGCTGAAGGATGCAATCTCTCCAGTGTGTCCTGGGTTTCCCCCGGGGCCTCCTCCTGGTAGGACATGCCCAAAACACCTCACCAAGGATGCGCCCAGGAGGCATCCTAGTCAGAAGCCTGAACCACCTCAACCGGCTCCTTTCGATGTTTAGGAGTAGCCCCTCAGAGCTCCTCAGGAGCTCCTCTCTCTAAGGCTGAGCCGTCCTTCTGAAGGAACTCGTTTCTGCCACTTGTATCCGCCGTATCTCATTCTTTCAGTCACTACGCCCAGCTCCTGGCCACAGGTGAGGGTAGGAATGCCGATTTACTGGTAAACTGACAGTTGCATACCTGAATGGGCACTTCACCCTTTTCCAACTTATTGTATAATGTTTAGATTTTGATTTATTGAATGATTTTTTTTTTTCACTTTTTTGGCTGCTGCAACACAGTCATTACCCAAATTGTGGGATAAATACCATATTTCTAATTCTTCTTTAGATTTGGACTTATGTCAGCGTACTGCATGTGTATGTTACGTTCGGGTTTAGATGCAGCAGTCTAAAAATTTGTGGGCACAACACTCAGGATCTTTTCAGTGGAGTTCGCAGGTTTGTGAGCTTAAAAACATTGTTTATTTGCGTCCATCCTTCCTCTGTGTTTGCTCTGGGGGTACGTGCTTTGTGCAATCAGGAAGAAGATTTGGATGTGTTTGTTTTGCTCTGGTTTCCTGATGAGGCTGAGATTACACGTTATTTTAATGATATTCAGAACTTGTTTGGCAGTGACTAAACTCAAGTATTTGCAATCTCTCAGCTTAATTTTTTCTATTATTATTTTT
>VVAS01095565.1:9911-21787 GCA_015103295.1 Ptychochromis oligacanthus | reverse complement strand
AAAAATTTTAGTTTTAAAAAAGGGTAAAAAAAAAAAAAAAAAAAAAAAAGAAGTAAAAGCTCCGTCTGCGTGTTTTTCTGAACTGAATTCCCTGGGTGCATTCCTGTAACTGACAACAAACTCAATATGAAGAATTTCAAAAAGAAAATCAATTTGCTTTCAGGATGGTAACTGACATTTTCTGTCAGAGTATCATTTATCCGATTGAATAAACCTATTGATCTTCACATCTTAAACTTCCATTGATTTGTAACCTGCCCTTAGCTCAGCAAGTCATCATTACTGTGTTAGAAATTTGGAATAAACTGCTGCATGATCGGTTGACTGTAGGTATACCACCAGTATGTTTCGATTAGCATTTAACCAAACTAGTCATAGCGGCAACTTACATATTGTTAATCTATAAATGAACATTTTAAGGATTGACTAGTGAACTTCTTTTTTTTTCTAGCACCATGTTTCTAGTTGAATCCACGACTCTGCGCTGCACATGACACCGGTATTTCACTGAAAAGAAGGCTGATGACTAATGCTGTTTGTAAACATTGTCATGATGGAATCTATCAGTGTATTTAATTAATGCAATTGGCATTTGGTTAAGTCAGCTTCATGTTGAGCCAAAGCAACCTGATGATTAAGAAAAAAAAAAAAAATGATGCTGAGAAGGTGCTTAAAAATTATGTGCTGATATTCAGAAATGCACAGCCTTGCAGATATATTTTATAAAATCCTATTAAGTACAACTTTATGAAATCTTATTAAATGAAACATAAATCTCATAAATATCATTACTGCTGTATAAAACATTGCTTGTCATGTGAATTTTTTTATAAGAACATCAAAACTTATTTAAAAAAAAAAGTTATTAAAGGCTATTGATTCAAAGTGAATCCTTCCTTCCCCTCCTTCCTCCCTCTTTTTTCCATTTTTTATTCAGCAAATTGGCCAAGTTGGTGATTCATTCCATTAAAAGTATTTAAAATAGTATCAGAAATAATATAGTCTAGTATTTGATGTTTATTCATATCTTAACTGGAATATTTAGCACTTACTGTCCTTACTGCCTTTTGTTTTCTTTAGGCCCTACATTTTAATGAAAGATATTCATTCACCGGTCACTTCACTAGGTACGCCTGTCCAACTGCTCATTGACACAAATATCTTATCAGCCAGTCACATCGCAGTATTTAGGCATGCAGACATGGTCAAGACAGCCTGCTGAAGTTCAAACTGAGCATCAAATGGGGAAGAAAGGTGATTTAAGTGACTTTGAACATGGCATGGTTGTTGTTGCCAGACAGGCTGGTCTCAGTATTTCAGAAACTGCTGATCTACTGAGATTTTCCACACAACCATCTCTAGTGTTTATAGAGAATGGTCCGAAAAAGAGGAGAAATCCAGTTAGCATCAGTTCTGTGGACGAAAATGCCTTGTTGATGCCAGAAGTGAGAGGAGACTGGCTGGACTACTTTGAGCTAGTAGGAAGGCAACAGTAACTCAAATAAACACTCGTTACAACCAAAGTCCTGTCAGCTAAGAACAGGAAACTGAGGCTACAGTTTGCAGCAGTTCACCAAAATTGGACAAGAGAAGATTGGAAAAGCACTGTATAGTCTGATGAGTCTCAATTTCTGCTGCCACATGTGAATGGTAGGGTCAGAATTTTGTGCAAACAACATGAAAGCAGGGATCCATCCTGCCTTATATCAGTGGTTTGGGCTGGTGGTGGTGTAATGATGTGAGGGATTTTTTCTTGGCACACTTTCGGCCCCTTAGTACCAATTGAGCATCATTTAAACAGCCTACCCGAGTATTGTTGGTGACCATGTCCATCCCTTTATGACCACAATCCTCTGATAGCTGCTTCCAGCTGGACAACGCGCCATGTCACAAAGCTCAGATCATCTCAAACTGGTTTCTTGAACAGGACAGCGAGTTCACTGTACTCAAATGGCCTCCAGAGTCACCAGATCTCAATCCAATAGAGCACCTTTGGGATGTGGTGGAACAGTTGATTAATATCATTTGTGCAACTGACAAATCTGCCATGAAGAATTGAGGCAGTTCTGAAGGAAAAATTGAGTCCAACCAGTACTAGCAAAGTGCAACTAAAAAGACTGGTCACTTGGTGTATTCCAGTCAATACACATGCAATTTATTAATCAACTTCTGTTTAATCTAATCATCTTCTTTCTTTTGCTCACATTCTGTGGGATTAAGTGTTAATCCCACAGAAATTAAAAGAGAAACCTCACTTTCAATAAACTTACTGTAAGTGGAAGCAGGTGCTTCCTATAATGTAAATATCATGTTAGCAGCTATGTAGCAGAAGTCTGAATATGAATGATTTTCCTTGGGAGTCTTTTGATGTCAACTGAAATGTGTGTAATCACAGAGAAAATGAAGTATTTACTGTGCCCTTTTTACCTGCATAATCGCATTAGGACTACATTATTTCAGAGTGTATAAATTTAAACTCACTGCACTTACTGTGAAATCTTGCAGTAACATGTCTATTTGCTGTAATGCAAGATGCATAAGAAACAATCATGTAAAAATAAGAAAAAAAATATACCAAATAATAGATTGGCCAAAAAAAAAAAGGTGTCTCTGTAAAACCCTGTTAAAATGTGTTAAAAGGTGGATTGTGCTGTCATCAAAAGACTCTCTTCATTCCACCTAACACCACTGATCAAACTGGGGTCACGCTATATCTGCCAGCTTGCCAGGGGGTACACTTGTAGATGATTACATTGAAGCTGTTAAACCTCTAATATGTAGTAGTAGCAGCTCTTGGTGATTAACTCTACACATGCATTGTTTTACAAAAAAAAGGATTTTAGCTTCAATGTTCGCTTGGATTATCTTGGAACCATCCATGGGAAGCATGCAGAGCTGGAACACCAGTGGGAGGCAACTTGACAGGAGTATCGGGTGCTCTTGCCCAAACACATTCTCTAATGCCTGATGTCCCTCCGAATTGAGAGAGAGAGAGAGAGTGGAAAACAGGTAGGAACTGTGGTAGGGGGGTCGAGCAGTGGAGCAGGCCCTTGAGAAAGATGGAGAATCAAATCACATTGAAACAGGATGGAATAGAGGAGCAGAGGAGGCACAATGAGAAGCATACTGATGATGAGGATTAAGATTGTGAATAGGAGCATGAGGGCAGAGAGATATGGAGCCAGTTTTTTTTCCCCGAGCATTAGCAAGATTGTATAGCTTACTTCGATTTTAGGTCATGGTGTCATCTGGGAGGATAAAAGGGCAGAGATGAGAGGAGGAGCAGGAGGTGAGACGAGGGGAAAGGGACAAGCTTTAACTAAGAAGTCATCAGCAATGCGGTCTGATCCACCATTAATATCAACTGACTCTATTAGACGCTGTTCATTATTGTCAGTCTTGTTTGGTCTGTGAGTCAGCATGATGTGTGATTTCAATAGCTTGTGAAGCAGGGGCCGTCACACTGCCTGCAGGCAGGCGGGCATCGCATGCTACCCAGAACCCTTTGAGATCTGAAAACTGGGCTGTCTGCTTATTTGACTGCTGTGACTTCGATTCCCCTAACCCTGCAGGTGGGTAGCTTAACAGTCGGTTCACAGAAACCGGCCCAGTTTCTGTTAACTGTCCAAAGTCTGTACGAGAGTGAGCTGCTCCCCACATGGCCCCACGGCACAGAGCCTGTGAATATTTTATGCTAGTTGTGAAAGGCCTGGGGTGAAGCGTTTGTTGTTATTAAAAATCTGACAAATAGGACCCAACTGAAAAATCCTGGACTTACTGTCTCACAAAACAGTATTTCTCCAAAAACCATCCTGTCAACTGCCACTCACAAGTAGTCTGCATTATTTATTCTAATACTTACTTGATTTGATATTAACTAGGGCCACGGACTTTAGCAAATGCATTCTCACTCCCGGCTCATCACATACCCACACTTGCTCAGGAGTCCTTCTCATCATATTTGAACACACCTGGTACCACTTCAGCGTCATTTTCTGACATGCACAGTACTAACAGTCTGTATGAATCACTTCATCTCTTTTGTAATGTCGAGTGAAAATGTGACTGTCTTACCTCATCGCAGGTTAGTATTTAAACTTGAGGTCTTATATCACTTTACACTGTACATTCCATAAATATAGTTTTTACTACTACATGACACAGATTTGTAAAAACTCACAGTACTCTTGAAGTCCACTTTTCACACCTTTTTTAAAATTGCAGGCACTGCTTCAGTTCTATGTATTCTCTGTAAGGGGAAGCATTACTTGCCTTTGTCATCCATGCATATAAAAAGGTAGGCAGTGTACAGGGTTTTTCTTGGCTCAGAATAGCCTTTGGGGGGTAACTACACACATAAGCACCACAAGTCTTTTACCTTATTTGATAGAAATCTGTGCATTTTCCTGATAAATCTATTTTTTTTTTATTATTATGCTTTAGGAATTTAAACCTCAGCAAAACTGGATAAAACTGTAATTCTATTACAGTCCTCTTGATTTTTCCTTCTTTTCAGCTGTTCCAAGAACCTCTCTCCTCTATACATCTAAACGATGTACATATAGATGTCTTTGTCACCTCAACTATTAGCAGTGATGCCTCCGCCTGGGTCATTCAGAGAGCAGAGAGTGTTAAACTCTTCACTTACACTCCTTGTTGTCAGATTTAAGGAGAAGCTCGTGACTGCATAGAAGAGGCATATGGTGGTCTACACCCTCTCTAGGCCTAACAGAAGGCTGTAGTGAAAGTGGCCGTGGTACAAAGTAGAAACTGGCAACAAAGATGTTGGCCAGAGGACCAGTCATGCATACGGACTGTAAAGATATCCCATCTTGATCATTCTTGGAGCTCCACTTGGAAAAACATCATCGCAGTTAGAAAATATTGAGGCCACAAATGAAAGCACTTGTAACAGTAAATGTCCACATGAGGTGAGCTGTGTGTTTGTGTGCTGTGTATGAGTTGCGCCGCAGCTCCTTTAGAAGGGACTAGTCCAGCCTGTGTTTGACTGGCATGCGTGAGCTCAGTTCTCTGGCTTATGTGCATGCCATATGTCCATGTGGACCACAGCTAAATAAAACTCAGGCAGACTTGCTGACACATCCAAGAAGCAAAAATCTGTGAATTCTGTTTTCCAGACTTTCTAGTGCACTTCATGCACTACTCCCTGAAGAGGCTAGACAGCTGATGCTAGCTGAACACTGAGCCGGCTAGGACCAAGCATTGATATTCTTGGCATTTTTAGGCAGCTGTTTATTTGGGTGAACTTTGGTTGTTTTGGAGTCCAAGACAGTTACAGAGGGAGGGCCTATCAGAGTTCCTCAAAAGCAGCATTCCCAGGCTCTGCTCCATAAATAACAGATGCTGGTTGAGGAGGAGTTCACATTGGTCTGTGAGATACTGTACGCTGCCCTAAATGTCACCTCGCATGATCTCAGAGAGCAGAGTCACAAGCATCTCGGGCCAGCTGTAAATCAAGGGAAAACTAGGAAAACATTTTTACCATTTATGGTAACTGTGCCAGTTTATTAAATAATGTGCTGTGCTGCCACAAATCCTCCAATGGGTCTCCATATGAAGGAGGAGACTGTATTGTTTACATAATGGGAGATAAATTATATAATTTGCTGTGTAATGTACACTGTAAATTCTATAATTACCCTCCTCTTTCATCCTTAGATCCTGCACTCTGGCCAGGTGCATCGTTTCAGTGCCAGCAGGCTAACACCCTGCTCTGTCCTATTAGTCAAACAATAATGCAAATTTCTCTGAGAAGAAGGGCCAAAACCCCCCAACACCCCCAGTTGAGATTAATAGCCACCTGGCTGCCTTGGAAATTCAAATCTGACATTTTCATTGTTGAGTTTTACTTCATGTTTTGTCTCAGCTGACATTTAATTAGTCAGTCCCTCAACCGAAAAGCTCAGTGCAAGCTTTGCATTTCCTTTACCTTTTTAAATGCTCACAGCTAAAAGGCATTCGTATAACAGAAGTATGGAAAGGATATGGCGCTGCAGCTTAAACACACACGTTTCAGGCTTCACCGGTTTTGTGCTTTTGTGTTGAAGCGTGCCACTGTTTGAATGCGTTGGTGTGATCTGCCGCTTGCGCTGAAAGTTTGCGAACTTTTCGAGCACCAGCGCTGCCACTGGCCAGTCAGATCGCATCATCCCGAAAATATCCTGAGAAAAGCGAGGCAGTTGTGTGCCCAGTCCACCATCAAAATGAAGAAGCTGATCATGCTGTGAGACATTGCCCTGCTGTATATGAACAAAGCTTGTAACAGACAGGTAGCTTCGCTTATGCTAACTGCCACACTCATTTAGCTTGTGAGTGATTGGTGGTTGTTGTTCTGACAGTCACGCCACGTCAGGCACGCGGGAGGGAGACGTAAGACAAAGATACTGCTGGTGAAAGTGGCATCCTGATAAACATCCTCATAAACAATAAAATCAGAAACTCTGTCCTGTGTGTCACTGCGTTGAGAGGTTGTGGCAGTTGACATGTCACTCAAGTCTTGGAGGATAATAAAGTGTTGCCTTATTGTGTGTCAGAATTTCTTATTCCGGGAGTCATATCTCAGCCGGTTCTGAATGCAGAAGGTGATCCACATATTTTTAGATTCAGTTTGGCAGAATGACTCCAAGGAAGTAAATGTCAAGTGTCCATTGTGAATAAATGTCCCCCTAAATCCGCTTTGATATCAGGGAAAGAAAATGCTTCTCATGACTTCAGAACTTGCCAGAGAATTGTTACATTTTTTTTTTTTTAGGTTTTCTACAGGATCAAAGTAACCCAGTGAAAGCTGTCTGTACATCGATGGGTACAAAGCAAACAGGAGGCCTGGCTAAATATAAGCCAAAAACAAGCTAAAATCTTAGGCCACGGTGTAACTCGCTACATTCAGTGGACTGTTGTACATCCCTCGCAGCATTATTGGAACTCTTTAATTTCATCTGAGAAAAAGAAGAACTGAAAAATTTCTGAGAAGATCCTAACAACCTGGAATATAAAGCTTTATGACCATAGCAGCATAATCATGAAACAGAATAAACATGTCAGTTTACAGTTATTATGAGTTATTTTGAGTTACAAGGTGCAAAGTTTGTGTGTTAGCCGAAAACATGACTTGAGGGTCAGATTATGAAAGCAAGGCAAGAGATGAAACAGCAGAAGCGAAAGTGGAGCATCTTGTGCCTCTAAGCATCAGTGATGAGAGATAAATTGGTGGTGACCTAGTACTAATGCGTGCTCTGAACATGATATATTATTCAGTGTGGGTTTTGATAAATGTGACCATGAACTTTGAATCCTGGAGGGAATTTCTTTGCCACAGAAAACTGTCTGTGCCTCTTTAGTGAACCATTTATGGTCGTGTAAAAGTACATCCCATGGAAACTGCCTTTTGGCATTTATGGACACGCAAACACTCGGTCCTCTTTGAATTCCTGCCTACAGATAAAAGTGTTTTGCACCCGTCTCTTTGACACTGGCTTGCTAAACATTTTGAACACTCTTATATGTAGAATTCCTTCAGTTGCTTCAAGATGTTTTATGATTTTTTTTTTGCATGTGCTGCCCATTTTATACCCTTCTACCACATTTCAGTGTAATTCAGATATGAGCTTTGATAGCGCCATTACCTAATCGTCCATTCCTTCCTTCATTAGCAGATTTGATCGTGTGCTGTCCACAGGATCATTGTCCCGTTGAAAGGTTCACCTCATACTCAGCTTCAGGCGTGATGAAGATTCACAGTTGAATCGATTACTGCAAGCTGCTCATTCCCGGAGACGGCGGAGCAACTCCAAAATATAACACTGTACTGCACCAGACATTTCTCCTGCTACAACTCTTTGATTTGTCTGTACGGAGCTTTATAAAACGCTTGGCCTGTGCCTGCATGTTCACTGGCAAACTGCAGTTTTGCTCTAATGTTTGTTTGCAGGTCAAATGCAGTCTCTTTCTGATCACTGATGTATGCACTCCAACATCAACGAATCCAAGCGTTACCTGCACATCCTGTGATCCTGCTGAAGGGTTGAATGTTCTGGAGCGAACTGCCAGTGGATTGAAATCCGTGCCAATTTTAGATAATTGTAGATGTCTTTAGATGATTTCAAATATTCAAACAATATGAAGATCTTTTCAAATCCCTTGCCTGACTCATGGACATCCATAACCTTTTTTGTCTTAAGCCCTTAAAGAGCACCTGTCACTTACTAAGGATTATCTAATATTTGGCACCTAATCCGGAACCCTTGATTGAAGTTTTATGGATTTGAAGTGGCGATAAAGGTAATGGTATTGTTAGTTATTTTATTGATTGGAGGATTTTTATTAATTTTTAAAAGAAGCCACAAATTTTCTTTTTTTCCTGTATCTTACATTTTGGTATATCACCTTTATTATTTGGGCACTTTGGACACTAATGGATATTTAAATATGACAGAAATTCAACGTCTTCCATGCAGTGATAGATGATCCAGTAGACGGACTTTTGCAGAAACTTGGGAATGATGTCGCTGTTTCTTCAAGGCCCAAAGCAGCTGCAGTAGGAACAATTAGTGTGGTATTCACAGAGGAGCATTGTGCAGTCTTAGATAGAACAAATGGGAGCTACTTTACTTCTCAATTCAAAACAACTGTTTTACCTATCTATAATTAATGCATCTAGAAACTTGGTAATGCCAGTGCAAAATGTAGCTCTGTTCTCACAGGGGTTCTATAATGGTGGAAAGTATATGTGAATAGCAAAGATTTTCTTGGGCACTGTTGGTGATGGGAGGAGGGAATTTGGGAGGATAACAAGAACTGAGCAGTGCTTATTCAGCAGCATTGATTGGTGTGTGCGGTACGTGTAACGTGAAGGAGCCACAGACCTTCCAGCTTTTTACACTCTTGAGGTTTAATCGATGCTGTTAAGGTCACTAGTGAGATCAGGACCAGTGCGTAAACTGTGCGTGGGCAAGGCTGGATTTGCTTACACTCAATTACTTGTAGGAGAAGAAAAATAAAGCTAGAGGGAGAGAAAGGAAAAAAAAATAAAAAAAACCCCAACAACAACAAATAAAAGAAGTTCCACCTACTAGTCTGCTACAGCATGTGAGAGGCCAAGTATTGTGTGACTAAAATTAACACTGACACAAGCAGCTAGTGCCATCTGGTGTATGAACCATCAAAGAGGGTCTTACTGTGCTTTCACACCGACCACACACAAACACACACACACACACACACACGGACACGGACACTTACTTTATATGTATGCATAAACTAATTTCTGCTTTAGTCTAATCTCAAATGTGACCCAAAGAATGGAGCTGGTGCTTCTCAGTTGGACTGAATCCTTTGAGGAGCAGCGCTGTGAAGCACAAAAGCCAAGTGCTGCTGTCTTCCAAGTACAGGCGTGAAAGCCTGCACTGCTGTTTAATAATGCATCAGGTTCCAGTGTTATTGGTCTCAGGGAGGGGAGGGGGTGTGTGTGTGTGGGTGTGGGTGTGGGTTTGGGTGGGGGAGTGATAGGGGTATGATGATCAAACTGGCCCACGTGTCAAGAGTCTGATTCATTCACTTCTGAGATCTTATCCCATGGATTAAACAGGCCATGAGCTGGAATTAATTAACCAAAGCATGTCCAAGTCCTTTAAGGCAATTTGTTGAAATGGAATGAACGATTAAGCCGGCATTATTTATATCTTTCTGTAACTGGTTTGGGGTTTTTTGATGTTTGGATAGCCTAATCAGGGGAGGGCTGTTTTCACTATCAACTCTGCATTGCAGTGGAGTGATCTGATCGGTACGGGCTTTCGTGCGGCACGCTCTGCTCTGTCACAGTTTCCCTCTCAGGGTGCGACTTACGATTACTTAATACTGTGGCGTTCAAGAATGTGACTGCAGATTTCATATCTGTTAATGGCTTTTACCAGGCGAGGAACACGGCCAAGAGAAAAGGCAGCATTTTCTTTTGTTACATAACCTCGTCTACGCTGAGGCTGGAAAAATGACAGTGATTACTGTCACACTGTTCTCAAATCCACTTTCTTCTGTAGCAATTGCTGAGTGACCGCCTTATCGAGGTGTGTGCATTCTTTCGTATTTCTGAGGGGTGGGAGAATTCGCTCGTGTGCCTACAGTGATTTGTGAGTGCCTTTGGAAGGGGCACAGCTGTGCTTTTCAACTTGTTAGCCCCACAGTGGAGAGATCTGGGCTTCAAGGAGCTGAGTGGACGACACCTCGCCCCCAGGGCAGAATAGAGAGAGTAGAGGTGACATGAGCTAGGATTTTGGGTTTTTTTCTGTCCTCTTTGATGCTTTTCAGGCATAAATTCATAACAATTCAGTAATGAAATGATCAAGATTTTTCAGGATTTGCAAGGTTCATGCTGCATATCTGGAGCAGGACACTTCCAAAAGAGATTCTTAATCTTAACCATTCTCTGGTTAGTAGACACAACATAATTGATGCCTTCATAAATCAGTGAGAGACTGATTCAAGTCAATTCACCTTAGGTTTATGGATCAATTAGGAGTGTTTCAACTTAGATTTTGCATATTAAAATCTTTAACTAGTAAGACAGGGATAAAAATAAAAAAAACTTGAAAAAATGCCTTATTGCATAATTTTAAGTAGCTCTCTTTTGTTTGTAGGTACTAAAGATGTTTACATCTAAACTCTGAATACAGAAATTCCTTTCATATAATGTAGTCAATATTTAATTACTTTTTGGAGAAAATGACGAATACTCCACATTCCTGGGATTGAGAGCAAGAAAGAGTTTTTAAACTATCGTAGTCAGCAGTCTCTTAATGTGCTATAAAAGAGTAATAAAACCAGAAACACAAGGTTCCAAAAAAACTCGGACATCTTAATGGCGGTCATTGTCCGCATTCCTTCTAGCAGGTGATAAGACGGTAGATGCGGTGCATTTTCAATTTAATACCTCGTAAACCTCATTTGCCTTCTCTAAGAAGCCACATGGAACTGGCCCTCAAAGGTTCAGTCAGCAGGGCGACACTGGTTTTAGATTGTGATGTACTGCAAATTCTCTTCTTTGGAAATGGTAGCATAATCATCCCTTTGTTAAGAGTTGAACATTTTGGGTGAACCTCTTAGACACGATGCATTGACTGCCAGGCCACTGGAAGCCTTGTCCTGTCCTCTAACATGGCTGGATCTGTCCTGTTGTGCATTTTCACTCAATGTCCTGCTTACCCCGTCTTAAAAATCTGATCCTCTTCCACCTTTGTCTCTTGTGTTAGCGCAACTTAGCACCACGTCTCCCCTTGACCCGCACACGTCAAACCACCGGTCACTGCAAAATTGATCGCAGACCCTTTCATCGTAAATCTATCCCTGTGTTACGACTCTATACTGGAAAAAAGTAATTGGACATAAAACATGTCTGATGTGCAGGCCTAAAATTAAAAGATCATTTCAATGCATAAGTGCAGTGGAGTCCGGGATGAGTCTATTCTATACGCTGTACTGACGTGGGTGCTACGTATGTGTGACTGCCCACGTTTTCTGGTCTGTAGCCACATCCCAGGACAGCACATTACCACATAGATGGATGCAGTCATTGTGCAGATAAATGGCAGAGGTTTCCTCTCCCCCAGAAGGGCACCATGAAATGGGAATTATGTCAGCGACATTATTCCTCAGCGCCGGTGTCCGTAACACATCTGCACGCACACTCACACAGGCACACTTGCTGCCGTGCTTGGAACCTGTGATTTCC
This sequence comes from Ptychochromis oligacanthus, assembly GCA_015103295.1. Lineage (NCBI taxonomy): Eukaryota > Metazoa > Chordata > Actinopteri > Cichliformes > Cichlidae > Ptychochromis > Ptychochromis oligacanthus. The sequence goes on along the minus strand of VVAS01095565.1, from coordinate 10,047 downwards.
CTGCGGTGTGTTTGGAGTTAAACGGATGTGTTCTGAGGAAGAAGACGTTTTTAAAATGCTGTGTCATCTTGTGTTTAGATTCAACCACAACAGCAAAGCTTAACAAAAAAAAAAAAAAACAAGGCAGTCCAACAAG
>VVAS01095419.1:0-17196 GCA_015103295.1 Ptychochromis oligacanthus | reverse complement strand
AAAATAAAAAAAATAGAATAAAAAAAAAAAAAAATTGACAGTGGGAAGGAAAAACTCCCGTTTAACAGGAAGAAACCTCCGGCAGAACCAGGCTCAGGGAGGGGCAGCCATCTGCTGCGACTGGATGGGGCTGAGCATACCAGATGGATGACAAATTAAAGGGAAGAGATACAGTCACACTATTACGCTGTAGGGGCATTTTGCTGGTAGGTCACATGTCACTTTAGGTCACTTGTCCCCTTAACCCTTTAACACCTGAAATCCCAACGTTTCTGCTTCTCCACACCCACCTCTGGCTTTGCGCCATTTGTGCATCAATTTTTACCTGTGAATGGACCGTCGTTGCACATGAATTCCACTGACGTACTGTACAGATCTGTAAAGCTCATCTTTCAAACGCTTTATTTGCCGTTGGTTCAGCAGCAGTCCCATTTTACAAGGGCCCTTGACATTACAGTAATGGAGTTACGGTAATTTAAAAAACTCTTTTAATGGAGTTACGGTAATTTAAAGAGCAGTTGTAAAATGGGACCGCCATCAGTCTGATGGCAAATAAAGGATTAAAGGGAAGTTTCACTGTAAATCAGTACAAAATTGTTCTGAGTTATCACCTTTTTCCTATAATAAAAAATTTCTATCCTGTCGGTAGTGATCTCCTTCAGGATGACAATGCCTACATCCACAGAGCTTGAGGGATCACTGAATGCACTGATGAAAATGTTGTGAATTGTATGCTTTGGCCATAATAGCCACCTGATCTCAACCTAATTGCACACTTAAGGGGCATTTTGGAGCAACTAGTTTGACAGTGTTCTCCACCATGATCATCAAAACACGAAATGAGAGAATATCTTTTGGAAGAATGGTGTACCATGTCTGCAGTGAGTTCCAGAGACTTGAAGACTCAATGAGGAGGAGCACTGAAGCTGTTCTGAAGATGCTTAGGGGCCTAACACTTTTGTTCACCACCTAGCCTGTGAAATCACTGGGCCTTATTCACTAATATTAACATATAAATGTTCTTATCCTGTGCAAAAAACAAGCATGTGCGCAAAAAAACAAGCGCATGTGCAAAAAACAAGTGTACGCAAAAGTACTGTTGGATTCATTAAAGTTGCACATCGGTCTATTTTGTTCTTACCACCATGTGCATGTTAGTGAATCAGAATCATTCTAAACCAACAGGCTTGTGCAATCTTCATACAGTCTACATACTACCACGTCCCCATTTTTTTATATAAGGAAACGTGTTTACCTCAACCTAAAGTGGAGAGCGAAAAGCCAGTAAGGCAACAGTCACACTAGCGAAAACAGTGGTTGGAGACCGCTACCAAAATTACTGCGACCGTGTGTGAGCAACTTGCCATTTCCTTGCCTTTGATGTGGTCCTTTCAAACACGGGGACCATGTTTGAGGCCACTCCCAGTCAGTTGCTGTCGTCAAAGCAACTTTGGGGCGTCCAGACTGCGATAAAACAGGGATACAATGGCAATAAAATGGAGTCACTCCTGTCTGCTATGGGGAGGTGGTAGTATGCAGATCATATGCAGACTGTATGAAGATTGCATAAGCCTGTTGGTTTTGGATTGAACAGGGTCAAGTTGGCGCTTAAATGCAATATGTTTGCCATAATAAGGTGATTAACTGTGATGAATCTCAAATCTGTTGCTTTCTGCATCAGGCCTGTAGAGTGCTGTACCGGAGCCAGGGGGAGACTCGCTACTGGCACAGAATGCACACATCAGGCATGACTCTCAGCCACAGACTGGGCCAGATCTAAATGGGGCAAATTTATAATTAATAAATGTATAAACAAACAGACACAGCTAATTCATTTCATTAATGACCAGCATTCTGCTGAGAGCACTATAAATTTGTGGTTCAAAAATAAGGGCGCGAGTATTGGACTAACAAAACAATACAATGTAAGTGCAGGTGTTACGCATGTGTTTTCTTCTAAAAGCAATGAGAGGAGGCTGAAGAAGAAGGAACATATTTATGATACAAGGGTGAAGCCTTCTATTTGGAATGGATGGGGACTGTGTGGTCCTGAGAACTGAGGCTCGGGCAGAGCGCAAGATTTATCCAGGGAGTGCTTTATGACAAACTATTCCTCCATATAAACCTGAAATCTTTGTGTAACAGCTGACATGTACGATACAAAAACACAACATTATTTACTGTCAGATCCCGAGCCCTCCGTGTGTTAATTAAGATATCTTAATGCACTGCGTGTGTAAATGCATGCATTGCTCTGGGTTGTCTGCAGTATGAATCGGAGCTATGCATCGGGGCTGCTGTCTCACATCCTGCAGTTAGAAAGCCTTGCTATGAGGGCATCTCTGTCGCTTGTTGGGTTTGGAGCTGATTGTGCAGCTGCTGTGATGGCCCAATAGAGTGAGTCGCCACACTCCTGAGTGAAAAGATCAACCCTAACTTGACCATCATTCACAGTTAGAATTTGCTGTCCATGATGCTGTTAAACATGTTACAGAGCCAAGTCATTTTTACATACTTATTAACTCCAAAAGTCTGCTGTTGATCAGTAAATGTAACAAGATGCCTCTTTCCCTTTACGAAGACTGACAGATGTGTGTTTGGAAAAAAAAAAAGTGTCACGCTGCAGGAAAGCAATAAAAAATTCCTCATGAAAGCAGACTGTTTTCTTAGGAATCTATTGAGTGTAGTATTTATTAATTCTTTCCTTAAACTGACAGCATTTTTGCACTGGTGCATTTTGACATTTCATATTAAATATTGAAGTTAAGTGTCACAGCTGGTCAAATAGTGCTAAGTGGACAGCGGATTTAATTCTGGCATGTTAAACCATTTGTATTGTGACATACTGTAACTTTCAGTTTCTAACACTAACATAGTCCCATTAGTAGTTGCATTTTGACAGACATGTAATAGCGCCTATTGAGGAAAGTAAAAGAAAGAAAGAAACATGAATATTGCTCTGTGGGGGCGCACTGCTGGAAAAGGACAGGTGGAATGTTTTTATTGTCTGCTGGTCTCTGTGTAGAAGTGTGACTAAAACCCTGAAACACTGGAACCCTGTCTGCTCACTGTAAAAAGGAAAACAAGATGTATCCTTGTATGCATCTTGCATCAGTATTCTCCGCCTCCCTCCAGTCGAGTTCAGTTCTGCTCTGTTTCAATAAAATCCCCGTATTATTGTGGAGCAGGAATATGTGGGGCTTGGCTCTAAACACTCAGTGAGGACTGAGTAAAGGGGACAGGACAGAGCCAAAGTTGTGTCACTGCTCTCACAGCTTTGAGCCATCCAGCTCAAAGCGGGTGGCGCTTTGAGAGAGGCAAGTTATAACATTTCCCTCTCTCATTCCAAATTAATAAAACACTCCTAGCTGCAACTATCACACACATATCAGGTGCAAAATAAGAGATGTTTTTCGGTGTTAAATTTAGCACAATTTACAAACCTTAGTAACTCAGGTTTGTGTGATTCATTGCACTGTATCCTCATTTGGAGAAATAAATGAGGAGCAGAACAGTTTCTCAACGATGCTGATAGACTCAGGTTGATTGTAACATGTTAGCAATCTATCTGCTGTTACTAAATTAGACGATTCATTGCCAGTGACCTTTGCCAGTCTGTCTGAGATAGACTGCAGTCAGTCTGAGTCAGACCAAGACAGGTTGCCTCTCACCAGGTGACCTGTGCAGTTGCCTCGCAACGACCAATTGTTCACCCAGAGGTTAAGAGTGCTGCATGCTCAACTTCTGGGCAACCAGTTCGTTGCTGCATCTGCTTGTAGTCTGTCACAGCAATGCAATCTGTCGCTAAACACTGATTTTTCATGGTTGCATGGAGGCTTGCCGACCTATTTTCCCTGTAGTGGGACGGGCCTAAGGCAAGAAAACAGGAGAAAGTCTCACTGAAGAAACTGAAGCAATAGTGTCTGAGGAGGAAGCCAGAAAAGACACAGCTTCTCAAAGTGTTTCTACAGGAAATAATATTTAAAAAAAAAAAAAAAAAAAAAAAACCAAAAATAAAAATAAAAAAAAAAAAAAAAAAAAAAAAAAAAAAATTAAAATTAACAAAAAAAAAAAAAAAAAAAAAAAGCAAGGCTCAGGATAAAATAATGGAGGAGAAAATTAGCCAAGAAATTAGACTGTAAGTGGCTACATCCAGCAATGATATGTCATTTAAATGAAAGATAGTCATTTAAGATAAGAAAATTGTGTTTAGGTTTTCTACGACAGATAGGCCTTCGTCATTCGTTCATACGCATGGTCTGAGCCACTTCTTACAGTTTTTTTTAGGTTTTTTTTAGTTAAAAGCTGGCTCTTGGATAAGCAGTGTGTCCTGTGTTCCTAGGAGTTCCTGCAGTCTACAACCAGGGCATGGTACCTATGGCAATGCCAACTGCCATGCCAGCTATTGGGAACCAGGGGCCAGCATGCACCGAAGAGGACCTGAAGGCTCTGCAGGACATGTTCCCTAACCTGGATAAAGAGGTGGTTCGTACTGTACTGGATGCACAGCAGGGCAACAAAGATGCTGCGATCAACTCTCTGCTGCAGATGGCCGAGGAGCTCTAACTACGCAAGACAATCTGAGAGTGGACATGCCAACACACACATGCATTCACACTGAGAGTGGTTTCTACTCAGAGCTCCAGCCTCTCCCTTACACACATGTACATGGTCCTCCCACAGTATGGCGCTCTCGCATACTGCAGCCATAGCTGAGTTCCCACAAAGGTTTTGTTCCCTCTCCCTTTATTGCTGTTCAGATGAATTATGAAGTGTCTCTGCTTAAACACAGCTCTGCTCCTATTAACACTAGATCAGCAATGCATCAGAAAAAATGTGCTTCCCGTTGGTTTTAAGAAATCACTGGTTGAAAATCTTATCTATGACAGGTGTACATGGGAAATTATGTAAGTCATGCGGATCATTAATGTTTATATCACAATAGAGGCTAACAAAATATTGAATTGTCAGCAGTGTGACCAGATACATATTGTAATCTTATTAGCCCTCATAATTTAGTGTTTCTAAATGTTTCAGTGTCACAGTATTTTACTGTAGCCATTGTAACTTGGTTGGTGTTCTCCCCTCTGATCAAAGGGTTTGATTTTCACTGCCTGAGCTTTAGCAAATCCACCATCTATTTATTTTGATGCTTTTGTGAACAATGTTTTGCACCTGCCATAACTGTAGGAACTTGCAGCAAAATACCTCTATTTTATTGGTAGCCGTAAATGTTTAGTGCATTTCAAATTATACACAGTAACAAGAGAGTGAATGAATGACCTGGTTAGAAGAAATCTCCACACCACTCTGAGTCATCTTTAACAATAGTAACAAAAGTCATGTAAGTCAGAACATGAGGATTTGGTGTCATATAGTAATATGCTCTGCAGTCACTTTACAAATGAACTGCAGAGTTTAGAGGCAGTACAAAATGAAGAGGTCGCTTTGCTAAGGAAATCCTGAATGTTTTGAAGCTTCGTGATATCTGGAGATTTTTTGAGACCAACAATGCTCCTTGTGTCTTTTGTACAGCGTCTTGGTGACTATGTGTTCTAGACCTGAAGCTTTCTAATTACACTTGTAGCCTGCAGGGTTTTGTCTGCCAAAGTTCACATCTATTAGACTGTCTGACTCCAATTGTATTAATGTTTAAAATGCAGTCATGTCATGTGATTCTGTTATTTCAGTACATTTAAGTCCAGGAATTTTGGTGTTCAATTGGTGTTTGCTGATTTCAGAATGTTAATTTATTGAAGATCTAGCATGAATTGCAAAGTTTTACACCACAAGACAAGAACAAAAAGTCCATATGTGAAGTCTTTTAGGTGACAAGCTGATTAATTGTAGGAACAAGTGGAAGCCAGCTGTTAGCAGATGCTTAGCTGTGGAAATGGAAAACCTTTCTGTAACAATGTTCCCTTCAAAATGTCAGGCTGTCATCAAAAAGTGTAAAACCTCCATGTTTTGCCATTTGCCTAGAATATACAACTGTTTTTCAGAGAGTTTTGTTTTCTTTGATGTTGATCAGTCCCCACAAAGAATGTTGGCACAGATGTTCATGTTGCAGAAATATTTTAATATTTATCACCAAGAAAATCTAATCTGAAGAAGGTTACATCACAGTGGTATGTTGTGACACAGAAAAAGAGCACTTGTTGAGCCAGAAAACCTGACACAATATAGCGTCAAAAGTGTTATTGGCTATTGTAAAATAGTCATGGATGATCAGCGTCGCCTGCGGCGCTGTGGTTTGGGTGTTGTCCCTGCCACACATTCTGCTTTGCTGCAGTGGCATGTCTCCACCATGGTGTAGCTATGCTGCAGCTTGGAGCCATCGGCGCAGTTCAATTCCACCTGCTGCACACTGGTGGTGGCCTCCTGGCAGCACTCACATTGGTGCATCATCATGTTGGCTGCTGCAGAGTACCTGAACACACACACACCCACACACAGAAAGATGGCAGCTATTAATGACTCCACTGACTTACAGCAGCTCATCAGCAGTGAGATAAATATGAGTGTTCTGTATATTACCTAATCCTGAGCACTGCTGTACTGGGGTTAAGATTAAAGATAATCATGAATTTAAAGTTGCACTCATATGGTTCTTATTGCTAAATAGAATTTCCCTACAACAAAGTTTTACCTTGGGGGCTCCTATTCTTAGCAAATAGTAGTTTTTTTCTACACAGTAAAATGTTCAAAAAATATTTGATGCATAACTGACAAATAGTGCACAGTGATGGGTGACATGTAGCAGGCTGATAACACAGGACAACAAAAAAAATGTTTTGTGATCATCGGAAATTACAACACACTTTTCTAAATCAGTTTTTCACACTGATTTCACATCTGTTTTCACTTCTTTCCAGTTATATCAACAATGTAAGCACCAATCAAGTAAATATTTCAGTATCATCAGTGCGAGGTTAAATAGGCAAAAATCCTGGCACAGATATACTGAACGGTGTCATTCAGCTACAACTGTTTCTTCAAAAACAAAGTATGATTTTCTTGGGCTAATTATACCTTATTACCATCACAAGGAATAGATGTGCTAGAGAAAAAAACTGAACAGATTTGAAATCAGCATGAGAAACACTACAGAACCCACATAAATTTATCACTGATGAAAATGACCTGTTGACCTGTGTAATTTGTGTAATCTCTGTGTAAACTCTCTGTAGTTAGAAAACTGAATTCTATCTGAGCGAAGTAAACTTCCTTTAAGTGGCTTTGCTGAGGCTGAACAAATAATAGACTCACATGGACAAACTTCCACAGTGTCCAGCGCAGTATGTGATATTAACCGGTGTCGCAGTTTTGCAGCTGTTCACCTCAATCACTGTCTGCTCACTCTGGACCTCGCACACATTCTGTATCTTGCCTGGAACACAAATAACAATTACACACTCCCACATGATGCACAATTTAAAACTTTCTGTTGTTAAAATTTACAATTTAATTATTTAGTCAAATAGCTTACAGGTTTTACAACATCCATTAGCGTCAGTTGTCTCAGTGCCCTGAAGGAAGAAGATATTTCATGTTGTGTGTTAAACATGGACAGTGTGAGGTAGCAGTAGAGAGGGAAAAGCACTAATCTGATCTGTAGAGGTCCGATAAACTCACAGGTTCACAGTCCAAGGGGTTAAAGGGAGGACAAGTGGTCTTAGTTTCCTTGGTGACAAGTTGTCCATTAATCTTCTCGCAGGTATATTGCACACACTTGTCATTAGGAGGTACGTAAGAGCTGTTCACCTGTAAAACATAAAAGGCAAAACAAAAAGTCCATCCTCTATCGCCTTTGGCTCAAAACACAGGATGCCAGAATGCCAACACATTTAAAGAATAGAGAGAACCTGATAACTCAGTTTGATGTAGGTGTAATTAATGGGTTCTTGTTACTTTTGCTTTGCTTTGTTTTTTGCAATTTTTATTTTAGCTTTAAATTTACAAACATTTATTTTTCAGGTCCTAAATTGCTAATTGGTTACAAAAGATGTATATCGTTATTGTACTAATGCTAATATCTCTTTTATTGTCTGTTGACCACAATACTGACCTCAATAATATGCACCGTCAGATTCCCAGGTGTGGTGAAAATACAGCTCGTCTGAACACATATTCCACAGCACTTGCCTGGTTCAGTCTGATATTCATAACCCTGCAGACAGAGACAACAAGAGTGACCTTTGTAAGAAAATGCAACAGGATTTGTGTTTCTACACTTGAGTATGCTGGAATATGCTTATTCTGTATTGTTCTGTCATTTGAGCTACTCTTTATTACTCATTGGTATCCCGCAATGGATAGAGCATATGTGTAATGAACTTTTCTCAAACTTCAGATAAAAGATTAAGTCTAAAGGTTTCACTTGAAATGTGGGTGAGAGGATGTTTTGCTTGTTAAAAAATGCAAAAAGAATATATAAAAAACAAAATTAAAGAAGAAAGCTAGGTTATAAAGGATAAGGTAAACACATACATACTTATATACTAAGAGGCCACCTTATTTTGTGAATTATGTCTTCACAGAGTCCTTAAAGAGAACCTGTTCTTCTCATTTTCAGCTCTGTATTCATGTTCTTGGATTCTACTAGAGTAGCTTTTCATAATTCATGGTTCTTAATAATCCTTATCCTTAGTTCATCCTCTGTCTGAAACAAGCTGTTTTAATTCTTCTCCCTGTAAGGTCACCCGACCTTTAAGCCAACTTTCTTCTGATTGGCTCCCCCCTGATTAAGAGAATGTTTGAACAACAGGTGGGTGGGGGCTTCTGTGTTCCATATTAGAGCTTTGTGCCTGAAATGTCCATATTAGTGATATCCGACATCATATAGAGCTAAGAGTAGGGAAAAACTGGCTGAAACGGAGCGTTTAGAGCAGTCTGAAGCCTGAGCATTTGGCTCACAGGGATTATCTGTACGTATGCTGACCTCATTATTTGATGCTCTGGCCGTGTTTAATGTTAACATCCACCATTGTAACAGTATACATATGACAGAAAATAAGGAAAACAGAATAGCTCTGCTTTAATGTTCAATTTTTTTTTTGTTTTTTAATCAAAGTTTCACAAAGCTGTTCATTTCAATTCATATCTAGAAATGGTCCTAGTTTTTTTCTCTTGTTTTTGGTGCTATTGTACGGGACTTTCTATACTGCGAGATAGTTCTCATGTCTATACTGCACAAGATCCCAGTTTCTCAGGTTAGCTTGTGCTGGTGTGTGAAATAAAGTGGTCACTGAGTACAACTGCATCCCTGAAGTCCATATGGGTTCCAATAGCAGTGGTGCTTTTTTGTGATAGTAGTGAATGTGTTATGTGTGTTGTTGTGAATGAGCTTACAGCAGAACAGTTTGTGTTGCAGACAACAGGTTTGCAGGTAATGATGTTCAGCTTGGTGACAGGATCCACTTGGGGGCCACAGTAACATTCCTGGCAGGGCCCAGGTGTGAAAGGCCCTGATACCACTGTCGTTTCTCCGGCTTCTGATGGTGCTGTTGTTGTTACTGATGCTTGTTCTACCATTGATTGTGCTTCTGACGGTGCTTCTAGTGGGGGTTCTGATGGTGTTTGTGCTGTTGGGATCTTGGTACCAGGCTAAAGAATTGCATTTTATATATTAACACCTTCAAGGAATCTTTCACATATATACTTTATTTATTTTGAGCCTTATAGTTCAGAGGGGTATATTATAAAGCAAGTTCAATGAGGTTTTCTTTGAGTTAGTTGGCTTGACAAAACCTAAAACCCCAGTTGGAGATAATGGGTATCAACTTTCTTTGTTAACCCAGGCTTTCTGGTTCAGGCTCTGTGCACACTCACATGAAAGGGGGTGTTTTACGTGTCATTTGGCTGGTTCTCCTTCTGCACAAAATTGATCAATTTAGCACCACCTAGTCCAGTCAGAGACCTTATCAGAGGAATATGTGATAGATCTATAAAGAATATAAAAACAGTGAAATCCGCCACTTTTGCTACAAATGCGATAAGAGACTGGTGATCTGATCATCACAAGCGCAGAGCGGTACAATAAATATATTAACTTGAATTAATATAATATTACCGCTCAGTGCGCTCTCTGTGCTGCTGTTTTTTCTAACGTGACAGCTGCACATTAGTATTCTGATACTTTAAACTGCGTGCACTTAAACATTAACGGTTACTCAGTGTGTTCAGCTCTGACACTCTCTGATAGCCTAGTAAAGGAGACAAGAAAATTGCTTTATTTTGTCACGAGATCAAAGTGAAATTAATTTTATTGATTGAATAGGTATTCTTGGTGAAATATAGCCTACAAATGTAACTGATCAATGTTCTGTATTCTAGTAGCTGCATTTCTAGCAGTGTCGAAATGGACCTGGGAGCAGATTAGGACCAAATGTAACCTGAATACATGCAAAGTCCAGTGACAATGCCACGCACAGTTTGCGGTGCTGTAACTTTACAGCTTAATTTGGTTGACAGTAAGGTACAGATTTACAAGTTGCATATGTAAAACATCTTCCTTCAGTAGAGAATCTATATGGCACTTAAAGCATACTGTAAATAAAAGAATTAATGATTATGTTGCGCTTCCAGACGATTTTAAACAGAAACTGTGTATGAACACGTAACCTGGTCTGGACCAGGTTATGTGTTCAGCATAAGTCACCATGGTGATTTAGCCAGGTAAAAAGAGAGGTATTTTTGTGACACTCAAAAGTCAGGCTTTAAGTTCAAGATACCCATTAATCTTGCTAAGTAGTACACCCCTCAGGTCTGTTTCTTGTGTACACTGACCGACAAACAAATCAAGAGGTATAAACACAAGCTCATGCAGCTAATTCAGTAGAATAAATAGCTACTGTACCACTGTGCACATTAACATCACATTTTAAAAACCCAGATGTAAAACTTTTTATTTATTTATTTTGATAGGCCATAGCATGTCATATATCACGTCACACTCTGCATACTGCACTTGATTATGGGTATAATTTAAGACAACAACTGGACCTTGTTTGATTAATTAACCACATGAGACTTGACTCAGTGTTTCCAGAATTTGAAGTGTGTGCTTACCTTGTACTCAGTCATGTTATAGACACATACACCTTTAGGCACTGAAGACACAAAGAGACATGAGTTTGGTTAATACTGAAGCAAATATTTTGGACTGATGATGTGGTATGCTTAACACTGTACTACCCTCACAGCAGCAAACTGATATTGTCTCTCAGCCAGTCTAATTCTAGGTAAGACAAGTGCTGAAGAAGAAACGAGTTTTCCCAAAACCCTATAATTCTGAAAGGCCTTTAATATGAGAATCAACTGCAAGAAATTTGTAAATTGCTTTTCTAGAACCATGGCTAGACTGATTGTGAATAGGAAATTGAAATTCCCTAAAAACAATGCAATGAAACATTTCAAACATTGATTTACATACATAAGCACATAAACCCCATATATATGCCAAACTTTAATGAGAATATTCTTTAACATCAAACCTCTTCCAGGCTCTGGTATGTTTCTTCAGAACATACATCTCTGTATTATATATTGTACAATGACAGCTATGATAGGCTGATAGACTAGAGTCACATACCACACTTGTAGGATGGGCAACAGGTGCCATTGGTGATGCTGAGTTGGAAGCCCAGTGAGCAGGTGACAGGAGCAGGACACAGGTTTACATTGCATTCTGGTGCAAACAAAAGGAAGGGGGATTTTCAGAATGTGATGGTGGAGATTTGCCAAATTGTACTGATTCCACTTAGTTTTTCTTAGACAAGAAAGAGTAGCTTTGTGATACGCATATGAAGATAGCAGGAAAGAGTTTTGGGAGGAATTGTTTAGTATTGGGAAGAAATGGCTATTCCCATGCTGAACTGAAAGAATGCTTTTTTGTTAATTACAAAGACAGTGTGATCAACAAATGAATGTGAATGCAGTTCAGTCTTCTTTCCTAAATTAAACAATCATATCATGATTTAAATGAACTTCAACATCAGTACAGGCACTGCCGATTCTGATTGTTTTCACTGATTTGTGTTTTTGCTCCAAACTGTTGTGCTCAGCTCACTCCAAACCAGGATGATATGAGCACTGTTGAAAAAAATGAATAGGTCAGTAACCACTTAGTATACTACATTTTACAGCCGAGCTGACAATGGTACCTGGTGGTTCTGTCACTCACCAGTGAGAGAAGCTTCAGGACAAAAAGTTACTGATTAAGCGAATGACAATAATGATGCAATTCTTCTGTTGTTAAAGACTCTTTTATATGTGTTCTAAATACCTAATTTATACAAATCAGCCATTGAGATGTGGATATCAGTCACATATGTGCATTTAGTACAAAGCCTGAGATGCAAAAGTTCTATAGGATGCAGTTACCTTACCTTCGCATAAAGACTGAAACCACAGGGAAATAACTATCCTGAGTCTGACAAACAAACAGAAATGCAAATGTGCATATTTCCCAAAATGATAAACAATTACATTATGAATGTGTTAGACATGAGACTAGCTCCAGGTGTTGTCTGGTAGACCAGTGGTACTCGGACTGCAGTGCACTCTGCAATTGCTCTGTTTTTCAACCACATATCCAGCTGTACATCACATCCACATATCAGGTGAAAATTGTCTATAAAATCTACACCAAAATGGACTGGTTCTTATATAGCGCCACACCAGTCCCAAGAAAAGAAATCCTGTGGATTAATCTTTATCAAAGGCAGATTTCACTACCGTCAGTTGTCCATTTGTGTGATATGAACAGTGAGAAAACATTTAAATCTAATTCTGTGACACTGTAACTGACCACATGACTGTGTTGTGCAGCAGTTCACTGTATTGTTGACCAGTTGTTGGCCAGGCTCGCTGCAGTTAGGGCTCTGTACTGATTGGCATTGTACAGGCTCACACTGGATGCTCATTGAATCCTTGTCACAAACACAGGTTTGGCAGTCACTTGTCCAAGTGTCACCTGGCTGGTTAAAAGAAACAGACTAGTTCAGAGACATATATCATGCTTTGCTAAGAGTACATAAGGATATGAGCAGAATTCTCACCTGTTTGGGTTTCCCATCAGGTCCAACACAATCTGAAAGTCAAACACAGACAGTGGCGAAAAATATTCCATGACCCAGTGAATAAAGTCTTCTATAGAATCTCATCTTACCACAGGAGGTGACACATGTGTCATAGACTGTGTTGAATAAAGTGGTGCCACGAGGACAGAAACAACCCTCCTTCGTGTAGTTAGTGGATGCCTCTGCTTGGAACTTCTTGTTGTATCTGATGTGAGAAATTGAATTAACTTCAAAATATTTTATGGACTGTAGTAAAACAAGGCACTGAATGAAAAGCTTTACTGGTGATACAGAATTCTACAAAATGTCACTCCCAAATACACCAACAGCCTTTCATAGGACTTTCTTATGATTCTAAACTAGTTTTTTATTAAAATATTTAATCACTATCACTATCAAAATCTTTTTATTCCAAAAAATCTATTCATTGTTTCTGAGATATATACCTCACTACCTCCACCAAGAACATTAAGCAAACAAAAATCCATCTCACTGATCTTGCTTATACTACCTGTCATTGCATGTAGGCTCTACAGAGGGACCACAGGCCATATACACTTTGTTGCTTGGACACTTGTGCTCTGTAAAATGGAAGTATGTTATAAACACATTCTTCAGAACGGCAAAAACTATAGTGTTTCACACTATCAGCTATATCAACTACTATTTATATCTCACCACAGAGCCCATTGGTAGCATTCCTCCAGTCAATACAGAGTCCTTCATTAGAGCACTCAGTGGCATACGCCTCCAGGCTGGAGCAGCTGTTATTGCCACCATTGCAAATGTCAGACACACATGATGTCACAAATGGTCCTGGGGGTACAACTGTGTGGCACAGTGCGAATACACTAGAAGGGACATACAAGCCAGGAGAATATAATAGGAAAAAGATCATACACAGAGAGTCCAAAAAAAATTCATACATCTCTAAGCTGATAGTTCCTCTAATAGCACCCTAACGCTATCTCTTAAGATATAGTTACAACAATGACCAGTTATGCTCCACCACTTCATGCCACAGTCTATACCTATAGGAAATTTTCAGTGCTCCTTTGCAGGCTCTCAACTTGCCATTAAATTAGAAAGAAAATGCTACTACCAGTGCCGCATGCCTCAAAGCATCCTGTTATACAGGTGCTGCAGCAGTACAGTGTATATCTACATAAATAAAAAGACTAAAGAGCTGGCTGAATAATTTGTGGTTTCCTTTACCTGCTAGTTAGCAGATCACAGATAGCAGGTTTGCAAACAGGCTGTGATGTACTACTTGATGTAGTCCTGGGTGCTGCTGTAATAACTGGTTGGGTTGTGGGCGTGACACAGGGTGTACCTGGGACCTGCCACTGGCCTGCGGTGTCTGAGCAGCTTCCCACCTGGCCATTTGGAGAACGGCATTCATTGACCTGGGAGTTGTCACAGGTACCTGGCGAAGGAAAGGCAGCAGAATGAAGCCACAGCAATAGCCTAAAGCAGGAACTAGCTCTGTTTTTAAAAGTATGTATAATTAATATAAGAAAATCTGTGGCATACAACTTTTTTTCTGTTTAAGCTTCATTCTTATTAAATCCACAAGCTGTTAAAGACATGTACAGATGTTTCTTTACATGGGGAGTAAAAATATTGACTTGACTTTAGATTTACATTGGTTTGGTTGCCGTTACAATTTGAGAATAATCATAATTTTCAGCTGCAATCAAAATGTTTTACATATTTAACTTCCTGAGACCCAAGCTCTTGTTTGGGATGCATTTTTAATTTCTCCCAGCTATTTGGGATTAGTTGGACCTGATAAGTATAAAAACTAAGCATTTGTGATTTTATTGTTGTTTCCACTGTAGACTGTTCCAAGTTGAGATACATCTATTGCTAAAATAGGATTTATGGAGGGGATCAATCCAGCATGTATTCATTATTTGTTGTATATTAGTCTAAATCCCACTTTTCCACATGTTTAGCTAGTGTTCAGCTGAGGAGTAACCATGATAAAGGTAAAGCAGTGGCTGCAGCATATGAAAGTGGCTAGTGGATATAGCTCAAATTTTCAAAGAATATTATACAACAGGCAGCCCTCAGGTTTCTTTCTTTTTTTCATGATTTAGCTTGCTAACAGTCATTGTTTAGGGTTGGGGTGAAGTGTTCACATAACTCACCACACTGTCCCTCTGTGTTTCCCCCAAAGAGGGAATAGGGAAGGTCAATGCTGACTGAGGAGCCTGAATAGACTATTTTTGTGCTGATATCCTGTAATTCCAGTGTGATGGCCATATCTGTGCTAGTGATCTGAAGGACAGAATTCTTGTAGGCAGGATAGATACGTTTCTGATTGACAAACACCTGTAGATAAGGACACAAAACACATATTGTGAAACAAGCACAACATCGGTTGTTATCAGATGTTATACATCATCCTGCTTTATTTGAGAGATTAACCATTAAGTCAGTGCTCTTGAAACAGTTAATAAAAGTGAGATACTGGCAATAAAACAACTGTCTTTGTCAAGTTGAATTGCTGCTTACCACATTAGCTGATATTCCTGAAGACTTCTGCTGAGTCAAAACTACCTTGAACGATTTGTATGTAACAGTAAGAGCCGTGGGACAGAATGTGCTATTTGATGGATCACAATCATGATCAAATATAATAGTCAGGTGATATTTAGCAATAATCTCTTTAACCAGGTAGTAAGAACAGGTCTCATTGAAACTGTAGGCTTTTCCATCAAATGTCAAGTAGTGGGATCCACCCCAGACATTGCACACACCTGCAGGGTGAGAAGAACCATGTATAGAAATTTTAAGTAGGAACTGGAACAGGAAGAATACACAAGTATCATAAGTAAATAAAAGAATATACTACATAATTGCTTCAGCAGTCAGATGACAGGGCAAGTAACTAATCAATTAGTGACTATTCTCTGATAAAACCAAAATAGGAAATATTAAAAATGCTTCTTAACCAGTTTCCTATGAATGTAATCCAATCTTAACAAAAAATTCTAGGCCAAATTTAAAGACAGAATTGTTTTCATATTGTTACATGTATGGCCTTTTTGACATACAAGGATGTTAAATCGTTAAAGCATTGTGCAATGATAACTACATGGAAAGGAATAGTATACATTTACTGTAAAATATGGCATACATCAAGTTTTGCAAAGATGTTTTGCACTGTCTAAGATATGTATAGATAAATGGTGGCATTTCAGATATTACAGTGTGGAGTTTTATTGCAGGTTCAGACTCAAATGCAAATAAAACATTTCCAAACATTTTTTTGTTATCATAATAAAAAATGTATTGTACATTGTACTTTACTGGTGGTAGTATGCTCACTTAGACTCACTGGGACTTTTGTGTCTGTTTTTCAAACAGAAATTTAAATGTAAATTCCTATTAATATGTTTACTGCCAGGCTAACATGTATAATGCATACTGTACATACTCCACATAATGATTTCGTAAACCAGGAGCCAATTATATGGAGACTATGGCCACAAATGTACTGAAAACCAGAGTGCATTAGCTCAGTTTCTTTTTTTTCTGTAAATCTGTCCCACAACGTTTTCTAATTTATTTGAAGTTCAATTTTAATTTATTTACAAGAGTCTTAGCACAATGAGACAAGATTATCTGCAGCATATGAAAGTGACAGATTTTATAGTGTATATGATTGAAAAATTACAATATTCAACTTACATTCACATTCATAGTGAAAGCAGCACCCATTATCATCATAGATCACAGCAACACTCCGTCCATTGGTACAGATGGGTTGTTGCACAGTGGGACAGACTGTTGGTGTCACTGTTATATTTCCATTAGTGCACATAGCTGTGGTGCAGTTGCCAGCATCCCAGGACTCTCCATTCTGAACAAGGATTGAAAAACATAAAGTCATTTAGGAAACCATGGGTTTGTTAAATAATCAGAATCAGAATGAGAATCATGCTTATTGCCAAGTTTGTACACACACACACACATATATATATATATATATATATATATATATATATATATATATTTGCTGTTTTCATATTTCAGCCTGTCTTCCAACTTGTAGTTTATATGCACTGAAAAGCTTTGATGAGCAATAACTTTAAAATCATAAAAA
>VVAS01095368.1:14934-25109 GCA_015103295.1 Ptychochromis oligacanthus | reverse complement strand
AGCTCTACCCAGCAGCAGAGTAATCAGTGCAGCAGGGAGCTTTGTTGAGGAACTTTAGAGCAGCTTGTGTCATATGGATTCAGTGTCACAGTGCTGAAGCTGCACAGATGCCTCTCTGCCCATTCACAGCTAACAGCAAGAACCAGATTTAACTGCTCCAACCTGCCTTGAACACAGCCTTCAACAAACTTTAAGTTCTCGAGGTTCAGCAAATACCAATCCCCTTTTGGCTTAAATATATACCCAACCCAGCCTAAATGTTCTGTTTTAAGCAATATGACAGAAACTTCTTTTTTCTTTTTTTTTTAAGTCAGTCATGTGTCAAAGCAAAAGCGGGGCTGCTGGTGAAAGCGTTTGCTTTAAACCTCTCTTAGCTGTTTCTTGTAAAAGCCTAATTTTCACTTACTCTGACAGTGCTAAAGTAAAATCAGCTCTCGGTCATTCAATAATTAACTGAAGATTAACCTGAGAAATTCTCAAAGTGTGTGGATGTGAGATTCAATCAATTCCAAATCAGACTCTCACAAATGGCAGTATATCATCACCTTTTAAGCTGTTTGTAATGACATGTTTGCAAAAGGTAGGTTTTTACTGCATCATTTATGAGAATTTTGAGTCATGTTTTTCAAATTCACTCTGTTAAGTTTAGACTCAAAGAACTGGCCAACTCAACTGCAAGATCTGATAAGACAGGGCAAATGCTTAAGAAAGATTTATTGGACAACAGTGCCAAATTCCGGAGGTTTTAGTCCACATGAGGAGCTGAAGGTTTTCTGGAGTAATTGGTGGAGAGTGGGCAGTTTACTGAGATCAACAGTTGCTAGTTATCATTTTTACAGTATTACACTAAACCTGTCAAATTAACCAGTGAAGCAAAACTTAAAACGGGATGACAGGTATGTTAATGATGATGGGTCAGTAAGTGAAGATGTACCAGTGCAGAGGTTTAGAGGCTGAACACAATGACAGCAGAGACGGTGAACCAAAACAGTAAATAGTAAGCTAAACAGTAGAAAGCTTAATAGTAAGCTTAAAATTTAATATACGCTTTGTAAGGTGAGGAGGGCTGTAGACTTTTGCACCACTAATGAATTTTCTTTGCAACTTTGGAAGAAATCTGAAAAAAGAAAATTAGAATAATTATTTTAAATCATCCAGTTTTGCCCCTCAAGGACAAATCTGTCCACGTGAGTCACCCTTGCACAGGGTCTGTTCTATATAAATCCTCTTTACACCAAAATTCCCTGACTGCACTTTGGAGTTTTAGCTCTAAAGAAATTTCATAGTAGCTATGAAGGGAGGTATTAATGATAGTCGTAGAAGGAAGAAGGAAAGAAAAAATACCAATATTCTAACTAAGTGATTTAGAATGGAGCTCACTGAAAACAGAAAGCAGAAATGAACCACCTTCAAGGAAACAACAGTTCTAGCATTTTGCTATATAGCTGCAATTATCCATTCTTCAGGAAGGTTAATAATAATCTGGTCAGAGTCATTCCTGATCTCGCTGGGATCCTAATCATGATTCTGCAGACCTCTGACCTGACGTCTGAGCCACTTACTACACAGTCACACCCACGTTGTCCCTCATTTAAAAATAAATGTTAAATGTTTGTTTTTAAATTTTCTAAGACAGCCAGGCCTTCATTTGTTAGCAAAATACAAACAAATTCAGGTACAAAATACTGATAAATCACAGATTTGTGCATTCATACACATGATTTATGCACAGATTTGTGTGCACACACTGTCTGCACTGTAAAGGAGGCCTATTGTCTCTGCCATGTTTGATAGATGATATGCTTTGGATCATGACCTGTTCCTTTCCTTCTCCATACTTTTCTCTTCTTATTATTCAGTTAATCTTGGGTTTTTTCTCCCCAGAACCACACAGGCTCTTTTAGATTTTTCTCACAAAGTCTAACAGGCTTTCTTGTTCTTGAGTGTAACCAGTGGTTTGTACTTTAGCATTTACATTCACTAAGGCATTGTAGACTTTGACAATGATACCCTACCTCCTCAAGAGTGTTTTTGACTTGTTGTGAAGGGGATTTTCTTAACCAAGGACAAAATTCTGAGATCATCCACTTCAGTTCAGCTTCAGCCTTTGTTAATGAGACACTGACAAGCCCATGGAAATGACAGAAACTCATAACTAGCTTCCAGAAACAATAGCCAACAGCAGCCACAAGGTGGCACTAAATTACAGAATGCATACAAACACTTAACATTAGATATTTTTTGGGACAGGGTGTTGTTTGAGATGTAAGGAGAGAGGTCACCTCCATTTGGTATGTTTTAACTGATGTCTGTTTTAAGATTTCACTGGCCAAGCACTGCTTGCCTTGCTTGCCCTGACTGAATGCCTGATATATTCACCATGAAGGAGTACAGTCTTTCCCACAGTTGTCTTGACTGGTCCACACACAGATTGTACCCTGGTCTCAGGGTTTGGTGCGTTTTTGTGTTTCGGAGTCTTACTTTGGATTTTGGTCCCTGCTTTGACTTTTTGCTGTTCTAGTAATCTATTGATATTGTTTAGTTTTGGTTTCTGTTTTGATTTCAGTTTTCCAGTGATTCCTTGCCTGTGCCTCCCTCCATATTTGTTTTCACCTGCTGTCATTTGTTTCCTCTTACATTCTGCCCTCACCTGTGTCCTGTTCCCTAATGAATGCTCTTTGTATATAGTGGTTCCCTCTTCTAATTGCCAATCCATCTGTCGTGCTTCCCTGTGTCCCTGTTATTCTGTTTTGTAGATTCTGGGTTTATGTTGGACTATATTTATTTTTTCTCTATTTGTGCACCAGCCAAATAAAGGGTTCTCCTCTTGCTGTTTTTGTCCGCCTTTGTCTGTATTTGGGTCTGCATCCTGACACACTAGGAAGAGCACAAAAAGAAGCACAGTTACCACAGTTAAGAACAGTAAATCACCCTTAAACCTTGAGATGAGCCTAGCTGTGCTACCATTGACTGCTGTAGTGATCTGGAAGAGAATGGGTGACTAAGCTGGTCCGTAAATACTGCAGGTGAGTGATTAGATGGTGAGTAGGCAGGCCTCCAAAGGGACCTCAGAGGCACAGGAAAGGTTTGCCACAGACCTGCTCACTCAGACAGAGAGAACAGAAAGAGGGAGAATGTCACAGGCTGGCACCAAAGGCATGGGGAAGCATCAAAGTCTTTATTTTGTTCATGCACATAGGAAAACATTGTCACGCTGCATTTATAAACTGTCTTGTGGCTGCCTGGCAAGCATGACAAACATAAATCCAGAGGCTCTGCCCAGTTACATTAGCAAGACAAAGAGAATAGAAAGAGACGCAAGCTTGTAGATCCACTTAACACTGCTGTTACTAGCTGATATCAAGCTTGAAGAGGAGAGGAAAAGGTTTTACCTGTTTGTGGTATTGCCAATTCACTCTTTTTTTATCCCTTCATCATCAAAAGTTGTAAACATTGACACCTGATTCAATCTACTTCACCACAGACAAACACTCCCAACTGGCCTGTGCTCTAAATTCTTGCCTGGACCACTTGCATGAAGCGTCTAGGCTAGGCTCCTAAAAATCATTCACACTGGTTTGAGGAGCAAGATATGGACAGTTTCTGATGGCTGCACTCTCACCCAACTGCATATGTCCCCCAAAAAGCTAGAAAGTGGTTGCAAAGGCTGCAGTGGTTGCTGGTTAATGTAAATAAAATTTTGTATGGTCAACTGGTCCAATGAAAAGACAAAAAACACTCTGTAACCTCTTGACATTGCTTTGCTCTGCAGTGTTTAGCAAACAAATTAGGAAATGTAGTTTTCTTTCTTGGGGATTATTTTTAGCTTTATATTCATCCACAAGAGGTGCAGTAATGTCACCCAGTTTTGTTCCTTTCCACACAACAGAAAAGAGTCGTAATTCTCTGCAGCCAGTGCAGTACTTGAAGCTGTTCTTTTCTATAAGAGGACAGTTTGTTTGATTTATCTTTTCCTCAGCTTGTCCATTAAAGGTTAGCCAGTTTGTTAACACACAGTTTAAATTAAGTGCTATCGCTCCAGGTGGATTTCCTTGAAAGTGACAATTATATTCAAATTAGTTATATTAGGTGCAAAGAAGTGAAGTAATCACATCTGCAACTAAAGTTTAAAGTAAAATTCAGTAATAACGACATTTGGCTTCAAGTGTTCTTTCCTTTTGAAAACTGTTTTAATTAACAAATTAAATTTTTTCAGCAGGGTTCAGTAAGAGGTTTCACTCTCCAGACAGTAACAGACCCCCACCCTCTGGTATTTTAGGCTTAGCGACACTGAAGAAAAATCATTGCAATACTGATCCTCATCTGAGACACAGCATTGATTCGGTGAGGGCTGAGTGGATAGAGCCTGTGAAAGACTCTGCTGGAAAGTGCAATCAGTATCACTTAAGAGCCAGAGATATTCGGAAAGAGTGTGATCTCAGAAGCAGAATGACTCAAACGTTCGGCTCAATGATGTTCTGAAAATCATTGTCCTGTTGGTTTGATTCCAGCAGCTCATCCGGACCACCCTGCTGCATCCCAATGATGAATTTTCAAACCTGCTTCTGGTTCATATGACGACCTAATTATTCATTATTCTAATTTTCACTCCTTTTCTTTTATACAAACCTTGACGCAGTCTGGATATTATGAAAACACAAAGTCGATGCCAGAAGGAACAGGTGCACTTTTGTAGAAGGCCGCTCTGTGAATTCATTATCTGGGGTTTATTCAGAAATGTTTTTTTTCTGGAAGAGAACAAGAATCCTACTATGGTCATGTTCTTCCTCCAGTAATTTTTTCAAAGATAAAATGTGTGAAATATGGTCTGTCATCATGCATCAACTACAGAGAATATTTTAATAAACTTAAATAATGTGGAAAATAGTGTCTCTGCAATATTTAATAAATGGCAATATAACCTGTGTAAATGGGTCAAAACCAAAGGAAAACATATTGATGCAGAGCACTGAAAACAGTGTAAAAACTAATAATCGGTATTACTACTCATGAGTTATCGGAGGAATCTGATACCAGGCACAGCTGAAAGCTAGACATTATGCAGGTGAACTTGTCTGTTGAATAATTCAGTTGTCTATACAACATACATCAAATTTAAAAAATAAATAAATGAATAAAAAATCTTTCAAAAAGTTTTAATTCTTCTCTCAAGATTTGAAAATACAAAGCACAGTTTACTAATCTGAAACTTGGAAGAAACAGCTACAACCAGAAGGCCTCGCTCTGCCAAGATGAAAGCGAAACAATAATGACCATTCTTCACTTATATGATGTTGGTATCACAACAGCTCTGACACCACAGCACAGCCTCATGACAGTTCCTCACAGATACAAGAAACAGCTGCCACACAGTCTGAAGGCAGTGTATTTTTGTGCATAGCTGTGGTTTGGTCTTACACAGAGCTTTGCAGAGCATTGTCTAAATGTTGTACTTATGTACTGTAAAAATACAAGGAACAAGAGGTCTGTGGGCTAGTTTTGCTTGGGTGTATCCTGTTGTTGGTCCTTTAGCTTAACCCCTGCTGTGGAGTAACAAGAGACTTCTTTTAGTGAAATAGTGTAAACTGTCCAATGCAGCTACTGTCTCTGCTGCTATTGCTGCATTTTTATTTAATTATTTATTTCCATCCATCCATCCATTTTCTTTCGCTTATCCAACTTAGGGTTGCAGGGGGGGCTGGAGCCTATCCCAGCTGCCATAGGGCGAGAGGCGGGGTACACCCTGGACAGGTCGCCAGTCTGTTGCGGGGCTTGTTTATTTATTTTATTTTTTTACTTCTTTGTGGACTCCGCCATCTCTCCATTCTTGTTCAAGTCCACTTTTCAATCTATCAGCATTCAAACTTCCAGTAGAGTCGGACTACGCACTGTTGGTTTTTTGGAGTACACCTGCATAGCCAAATACCTACTCATATGGACACAAACACCATGAATACCATGAATTCTGCTTCTGGAGGCAGGTGGTTGTGGCATAAGCTGCAGGTCGCTCACTGAAGAGATCTTAGTTCAGTTAACACAGGGACCAGTGTTATCACACTTTATCTAATAGTTGTATTTCATACTTAAGTTCAATTTTCATTAACATTTTCTTTGACAAGGTAACTTTTGTTTTCAAATAGAGGTTGGTTATGTTTAGAAATGAAAACTTAGTGGTAAGGTTTAGGCATTAAAACTGCTTGGTTAGTTTTAGAAAAAGATCGTGGTTTGGATCATGTTTTTCATTTTTCTTGTTTGCCTGGGTGATGCGTCCTGTCATAGTCTTGAAAACATTCTGGCACAAATCATAACCTACTTTCTTTTGAATACTATAATAATGTGATAATCTTGTGGACTGATACACACAGGAGTGATTGGTGATTAGGCGCAGGCTGGAAGGAAACGCTCAAACAGAGGGGAAACTAATGAGGGCAGGGCAGACAGTCACAAAGGAGGGCACAAGTGAAAACTAACCTTCAAAATAAAACACAAAGTAACCAAATGATTTACGCCAAGCCATGAAGGCTAACAAGATGACAAAGACAGGCGAATACAAAAGGCAGGAGAAGCTAGAACCGAAAAAAAAAAACCCAAAAATATAACTGATACATTACAAAAACCCATGATCATGAAAGATTATCTCATTTCATTATGTTTTAGACAAACAAGACAAGAACTACAGAAAACTGAGGTATGAATGCTTTAATTTTCACTACTATAGTAATCAATATAAAATATTATTATGATGGACTTCCACAGGACTGAAGTGAAAGAGTTCAGTTGAAAAGATGAACTCAGAATTCTCATCCAACCCTGCAGTCCTCCAGTGCCCCCGGAAGCTTTTTGTTTGTTTGTTTATTTGTTTTTTTGTTTGTTTGTTTTGCATGGTTAGAATCCTTTGTGGACGTCAAACGAGCTCTGATGATTCCACTGAATACAACCAACCAAGCAGCTAAAGAGACGGATATTTCCCACAGGAGTTGGTAGAGACCAAAAATCTAATTATAAGTAGAGTAATCTGAATATTGTACTTACATTTATCAAGACACAAATACAACTGCCAACACAATTCACCACAGGAAGTTAAGACAATGACGACATGTCAGTGTTTTTTGTTTTCTGTTTTGTTTTTGTTTTTTTTAGATGTTTTGTCAAAAGTAGCTTAAGATCAAAATGTAGGACAAGTCAGTTTAAGCCTACTTCGAATGGATTTTTTTTTTTTCTAAGATGAAATGTGGTAATTTTAAGATTGCCTCTCAGACTTGGGGATTTTCATCCAGACTGGAGCTTACAGAGTGATTTCACACCCTCTCCAGTAGTAATTACAGGCAAAATTACTTCCTGATTTTCAATGAACTCACTGGTCTGCCAGCCCAGTCATATTAATCATATTAAAAATGACCACTGCTCACTTATCCTGTGACCTCTGTAAAATTTTCCTGATGAATTTCTGGTCTCAGTTGCTAGTTTCAAGTCTTATTGACTATAACATGATCTTAACTTTTGATTTTATTTTTGTATTTATTTATTTTTTTAACGGTACCTGTTAGATTTAGTTTATGCTCGCCATTGTCAGAAAGGCAGTGCACTTTTCTGTTGTTTCAGGTGGTCGCGCATTGATTTTTGTTACCTTGCGCACATGACATGGCCAGGTTGGTGACACGAGTGTAAGAGTGGGTCAGTCTTCTGTTCCTAACCCTTTAAACAAGCACCACTATAAATGGTTACAGGGCAGTACTGATGTCACAGTTTGCGTGAGAGATGATCAACTGGCCAGCCATAATCACAGCTTTGGTTTTGGCCGGTCTTTGATTGTATAGAAGTGACTGTATGACAAATGGTACTATAAGCATGCAGTGTCCGTTTGTTTTTCGTTCACATCTCTGGAAATGTCAATTTCCACGTGGGACATGAGTCCAGTTATTTATACATTAAGATCTAAGCTTCCAGTTTGAAAATACGGTGGGTACATTAAGTTCTGTCTCTCCCCTGTGTCCTTGATTTAAGCTGTTTTTTTTCCTGTCACGTTCAGAGGTACCATAAAGCCAGCACAATGACAAAAAGCAGATGCAGTCATTCAGTTCCCCAAGTTAGATTCAGCTAAGAATCAAAACAAAATAGATATGTGAGATGTTCAGGGAGTGAGTGAATTTCAGGATGTGACATTTTCGAGCTTTTATTGTGGTTGATTGAATTTGTTTTGGGGGTTTTTTTTAGGTTCTATTTATTCAGAAGTCTGGCTGCAGGTGTTAGTTGAAGTCTAATTTACGAGCCTCTCTGGTGGTTTTATATGCATCAGGTAAATAAATGGAGATAAATGAGTTGAGATGTCAAAGTGACAAAATTAAAGGAGAGATGGGTCTCCGTGGCAACAGATCAGACTCAATTTGTCGGCGGAGTTTCTGTCATCCTCTCCTTATAGTCTGCTGTGTGTTTTTGTTCCTTTTTAAAATGTGGCTCCATTACTTTTAGATCTAATCAGTTTCTGAACAAAAATCATGGAGATGGATTTATTCTGTGAGTTTGTCTACCAGATGCCAATTTATATCTGGCGTACAATCTTCAAGTGAACATCAAACCTAAATTGCTTTAATATTCAATATTTTGGTTGGATTTTTGCCTCAGTTGTGACTTTATTAGTGTGTTTTGGCAACTCAAAGATGCCATTCAGATATGAATTGTTGAATAAACGCGTCATCTTTAGGGATACTAACACAGTAGGGAATGCCAGTGTCAACAGCAGCTTCTGCAAATGATCATTAAACATATTAGAAACTTTCGTCCTATCCTCATTTTACTAAATGTAAATAATTTTCTCTTCTGATTAGAGGAAATAACTTGCATTGCAAATCTTCTAACACAACAGGCTTCAAAATGTGGAGTCCATAATCCAGGGGGTGATGTTATGGTGGCCATTTTTCATATACAGTCTGACTTCTGAGAGTCAGATAACACATAATTCCCATGTAAAGTGTAGTATTTCCCACTGAGGTTTAACAGAGTTTGACTGTGTTGCGCTGTTGTTGCTCCTGTTATTGTGACATCTCAATACATGTGGCACATAGATCGGCATTCTGCTTTATGTATAATGAACACTTGTTAAAGTTCCATGTATATGTGGAAATGGTTTGCATAAATACAAAGAATGTGAATATAATTGTGAGTGTCAGAGATGCTGCAGAATCAAAGGCATGCAGAAAGCAGTACCTTATCTAACCAATTATTTTGATGTGTGTGTCAAAGGCTCTTTACTGAACCCATTGCAATCTTTGCTTGGCTATCAGGTGAGGGTTTCAAGGGATCCAATTAAAATCTCTGCACTTGGTAAGCTACTTATCAACCACAACATGGCATACCTAGAAACATTAAGCCAGAAAGTGGATTTAATTTGTCACAATTATGGATAATAAGTTCAAGTCAGCACAGTAACAAGAGACAGGACAGAAGAAAGAAAATGTTTTGTATTGTGCTGTTAGAATTTTTCCAGTATTCCTGGAATTGCATTAACAGGAAATAAGTTCAGGACTGTTTGTGTTAAATAAAAGAAGCAGTGTTAAAACAAGGTTTGACTAGGTGTTCACTAAACAGTGCCATAAGGAGATTAGACTTTTATTTAATGACTTTATTTTGCCATAATTCATCATCACATTTTATACATTTCACTCTAACTTTGCATGAATTGATTCATTCAATCAGCTAACTAAAGATGAATCCACTGTCTCAAAATTCAAAAGGATAAAAACACATTATATCAATTCACAAGATATATTACCACAACCTAGACACATTCACTTTATTAGTTACTGTAATATTACAGAATGAATTATAAAGTCATTGTCATGGTCCCAGGTTTTTTAATGTTTTTGTTGTGTTTTGGTTTGACTTTAAATTGGTTAGCTTTGTTGTCCGTCTAGTTTCTCCTGCTTCCTGTGTTTCTTTGTGTTTGTCATTACGTTTAGTGTTAGTTTTCATGTCTCATTGTTAGTTATGTATCTTTTGGTTATTTTCTGTTTTTACTCTGAAGATTAGTTTTGTCATGTGTCTTTTTTTTTCTTTTTTTTTTTTTTTTTTTTTTTTTTTTCTTTTTTTTTTTTTTTTTTTTTTTTTTTTTTTTTTTTTTCTCCTTCTTTTTTTTTTTTTTTTATTTTTTTCTTTTTTTCTCCTCTCGTTCCCTTTTT
>VVAS01095289.1:0-11441 GCA_015103295.1 Ptychochromis oligacanthus | reverse complement strand
CAAACCAGAGCTGATAAAGCGCTATATAAGAACCAGTCCATTTACCATTTACCATTTACCTCACATAAGGTGTAGTATATACAGTTTGACAGTTAACAGCTCACAGCCTGGACGTGAATGTGAACTGACCCACAGATGAAAGTGCCGGTGTTGTAAATGCTATGTATAATTATAATATATAAAAAGTGGCTGCCTCTCATCTTTGGCTTCTGCAGGCAAATGCTGACCCATCCGTCATCAGCTGCATGCACAACCTGTCACGCCGCATCGCTATAGCCCTGCAGCACGAGGAGCGCCGCTGTCAGTACCTGACTCGAGAGGCCAAACTCATGCTGGCCGTCCAGGAAGAGATTACCACCATGACTGAGAGTGAGATACAAACCCAGAATACACATCAAATTTCCAGCTTGGTCTCAGTCATATTTTGTGACACTTATTATACATTAACGTAGCTTTTCAGCATGACAATATGATTCATATTGCTCCGTTTCTCCTGGTGTCAGCAGATGGAAGCCCCCAGTCCCCATTTAGACAAATTCTTCCAAAATGTAAGCTAGCAAGGGACCTGAAGGAGGCTTATGACAGGTGTGTGATTAAATACATTTTTTTGTATTCTTTTTTTTAATCTGCAGATACACTATATAATATAATAGCTGATTCACATGTTGATGATTTTTCAGCCTTTGTACAACTGGTGTGGTGCGACTGCATATCAACGACTGGCTGGAGGTGAGCTTCTGTTTACCACACAAGATCCACAGGATTGGTGGCACCTATATCCCCCCGGAAGCATTAGAGTGCAGCCTTAAGGTTATAAGGTATATTGCAGTTTTTTTGGTTGTTTTTTCTTTTTCTCTCTGGTATCTCAGTTACAGCATTTTATTTGAATAGCAGTAACTAAAAGCGACTTGTTTATGAAACGGGAAGGCTTAAATATCTTTTCTAGATGAAATAACACTGAAAACTACACTTCTGACAACAGACCAACCAGCAGTTGTGGGCTGTGTTGGTAAAAATGGCCTATCACAAGCAACTACAGGGACCTCACCCATCAGGCCCTTTCTCAAAGCATAAACACACATGGATGTTACAGTTAACTTTTTGTTATGCAATATTTAAAAGAATATTGTTATAATAAATTTTATTGAGCCCTTTTACAATATTTATATTATTACACATTCATAATTTATTCTGGAGTTTCTATGGTTTCCTTCTGTTTTTCCATACACTGCATCTTTTCAGGATAAAATAACTTGATTGCTTTTCTGAATTATTCCCTCATGTTTAAAATGTCTATATTATATGTCTATGTCTACTACATTTTTATTAATAAGAATAATTATAATAATATTAATAATTTGTTAAGCAAGATGGTTGCAAGTCCAGCAAACATAATCATTTTGTGACAGTCAGTCCAGAACATGAAAGTACAATATCCTCAGCTGATTTGTTGAAAAAAGAACTTATCACAAGTGATAAAAGTCTGTCCCTAACAATCACTTAAACACACATACACTTGCGCTAAGTTGGCCAGTCAGCTTAGGCCTTCACATGACCACTAAATAGCACAGCTTTGTTAAAATCCCTTCTTGATCCACAGGTCAGCTTGCCCATTAGTCTGAATAATGTAATCTCCCATCAATTTATGTCAAAGAAGTGCTGTGTCTTAAAAAGCTGAGCTGTATTTGGTGAGGTATTTACTTACTATATAAAGGCTCCAAACCATGCAAAAAAAATGTCTTTGTGGTCTATAGTGCCACCTACTGGCACTTCAACATACTTGTTGTAGTTTTGATCAACACACTCAGCAGCTGCTTCATTAGGTACACCTTGCTAATATTGGGTTGGACAGTAGATCAGCAGTTTCTGAAATACTCAGACCAGCCTGTGTAGTACCATCAACCATGGCATATTCAAAGCCACTTAAATCACCTTTTTTCCACATTCTGATGCTCAGTTTCAACTTCAGCAGGTTGTCTTGACCATGTTTAAATCCCTAAATGCATTGAGTTGCTGCCATGTGATTGGCTTATAAGATAGTTGTGTTAACGGGCAGTTGAACATGTACTTAATGAAGTGGCCGGTGAGTATGTCTCTGTATGTAAATTAAAATACATTTCAGTTTATTTCAACCATGTTCTGTTTGTATATGGATGTATGTATAGACTGTTCACTTTTACAAACCCTCACTACAAAAATTTCCTTCTGACTTCTATTGAGCAGGCTGTCCTGATCTCTGATAAAGAGATTCTGTTCATTCAGAAGCTGTATCATATGTTTGATCCTGCAGACCTTATCATGCCCTGTTGCTGCTGGAAAATGAGAAAACACTGCTCAACCAGCTTCCCCTGGACTGCTCCCCTGCGATGATCCGCCTGATAAAAACCTGCTCAGCTGTGAAAAACCTGCAGCAGCTGGCACAGGATGCTGACCTGGCCTTACTTCAGGTACAGGACAGTCACACTACCTGCATCAGATTTACACTTTAATATGCCAGATTCTCTAACTGTAGCGAGTAAAATTATTTTTCATAGTTCTAAAAAATGCAGTACCTGTGTTTAATGCATGAAGATCTAAAGATCATTTAGCAGTATGTGGCACTTGAATAGAACAATATTAAAATGTGAAAATGTATATTATAGATATATACTTTAAAAAAATGCCATTAGAAGTCGTTTAACCAGATGGTGTTTACTGCCTTCTAGTGGAGAATATATGTAATGCAAATCTGAGAAAGTCCCCATGTGTAGCATGTGTTATTTGCTCATTTAGATCCTTTTTATTTGGCATCCTAGATATTGGTTGACAAATATTTCCCCACTCAGATCTTTCAGATTGCTGCTCATTTGGTTTATTGGGGCAAGGCGATTATCATCTACCCACTGTGTGAGAATAATGTCTACATGCTGTCTCCGCACGCCAACATCTGCCTGTGAGTGTCTGATGTGACGAAAGCCAGCTGGCTTCACAAATTACTGAAGAGGGAATGAACCACAGTAATGCTAAGCACTCATCCATGCCATTGCCTCCTTATGAGAGGTTTTGTGACCTGACTTACAACATTGTTTAGAATAAAATGTAAAAGAAGTTATGTGACTGGAAAAGCTCTATTTTGTAGAATAACATGTCCTCTTCTCCTTGAATAGATACTCACCATTGGCTGAGCAGTTTGCCCAGCAGTTTCCTGGTCATGATCTGCCCTCTATGTTAGCCAAGTTCTCGCTGCCTGTCTCGCTGGCTGAGTTCAGAAACCCCTTGGAAACTCCTGCACAGGAGGTAGGATTATTATATAAATGATGTGGAATATATGTATAAAATATGTAAAAAGAGAAACAATATTATAAAGCCTGTGAAAATGTGTCAGTCCCTGTATTTTTTTTAAATTTCTTGTTTTTCATATTTTTAATGAAATAATCTGATGTATATCAATGTCTTTTTATACAAAACTGAAAGCAAATAAAAGTTATATTACAGTTACCTGGTAAATCCTAAGTAAATCCTTAAAACAATAAGAGCTGAACCATTTTGGGTTCTCCTCCAGACCATCTTGTTTTGGCAGAGCTGTTGCTGATGAATTATAAATGGCAAAGGGACATCATCTCTAGCGTCTGCATCCTCCATTTTTCATGAGGACAGGATCAGACTCTTTCTGTGGATCTATTTTTAAAACCTATTTGACCTGGTTATACGAGCATTTTCATATTCCCTTGTTTAAGTTTATCCTAATGCAGTTTGCTGCTTTGCTGATTAACCAGGCCCAGTTAATCCAGATGGTGGTTTGGATGCTGCAGCGCCGCCTGCTGATCCAGCTACACACTTATGTGTGCTTGTTGGTACCGCCTAGCGAGGATGAGCCAGGGTTGAGGGATGAAGACCCTCCACTGGCTGCCCGAGTAGGAGGTCGCAGCCTCAGTACCCCTAGCGCGCTCAGCTTTGGATCACCAAGTATGTCCTTCCTCAGCTCACTTCTGTGCTCTTACAGATGTAACTTGTAATACACAAACTGTGACCATCTTCTTCTTGTGTGTAGCCAGCAGTGATGACATGACCCTAACCAGTCCTAGTATGGACAACTCCAGTGCAGAGCTGCTACCTGGCGGAGACTCCCCGCTCAACAAAAGGATGACAGAGACACTGCTCGCCAGCCTGTCAGAGCATGAGAGGCAGTTTATTCTTAACATCCCTGCTGCACAAAATCCAGAGGATCTGCGGATGTTTGCCAGGTAATTAAACACGCCTTTAACTGCCAACAGGAGCATGGTCTGCTTTTATTATTAAATGTTTTTAAGGTTGCCATTATTCTCTGTTTCATTTTCAAACATGAGAGCAGTGTAGACGGATGACATAAACAGCTGACGTGGCTTTGCCTTAAGCTTTTATCCGTTTCAAAATAATGCTGTGATTCCCTCTGTATTCACCAAACAATCGTTAGCGCACAGCCTTGTGACCAAGATTTTATTAGACCAGCCTTGCAAAGCATGACATATAATATATTGAACACAATCGCAGCTGCCTTTCGGCCTATGACAGCTCAATAGATGGTATTGATTTTTTTGGGGTTTTTTTGTTTGAGGATCCCATTATAAATCACTGTAAATGTTTTGTCTGTCAGGGAAGAAAACTATATTTGCACAATGGTTTGGAAAAAAATCAACTTATTTAATTACATTCGCAGAATATTGTGAAATTTAATTGGAAAATATAAGCTGAAGAGTTAATTTACCAGCTGTTAGCTGGAAATCGAAAGTGTCTGGAGAGCTTATCAGTCTGGTAATCAGCGTTCTAGTGCTACCACCTGCACAGTAATGAAGTATCCCAGCAGAGGTGCAAAAGTCCTGTCTCATGGTTGATTGACACTGTTAATCAGTCAGTGAAGCTCTTTCCCTTGTTGACTGCTTCCAGGCTGCTGCACTATTTCAGAGGACATCACCACCTGGAAGAGATTATGTACAACGAGAACATGAGGCGCTCGCAACTAAAGACGCTGTTTGACAAGTTCCGCAGTGTCCTTGTGGTGACCAACCATGAAGATCCCATTATTTCAATCTTTCAGTCACCCATGGAGTAGCAGCACAGAAACTGTTTCAGCATTCACCAACTGGAAAATGTGTCAGTTTGAGAGCAGGTAATTGCCTGCTGGGCTCACAGCTAAGTGCTCTTGCTCAAAGTTTTATAAAAAAAAAAAAAAATGCCATGACTGCAAAAATGTTGAAAATGTCTTCCTTTGTGAGCCAGTGTTTGTTTACAGTATTAAATTATTTTGTACATACCAGACATGCCTTAAAGGTTCATTGTGAATATTTGGAGAATATGTATGGTGGAGTGGGGGTTTCACTTCATCTTCCCATGCCCCAGATGTGTTAGATCATCTGTGCCGGCCTCAGAGGGGCACAGTGAGTAATGATCATTCCAGACCTCCAGCTACCTCTCCTTAGGAATCCCTGATGTGGGAAGAAAAAGGGAAGAGTCTAAACATCAGACAGGCTGTTCCTGCTCTGAGGGAAACAGATCACTCCAAACATCTGTGAAATCACTGAGATGGAAATTTCTCAAGTGTGAATGTTTATTAAAAATCACAGATGAAACCAAACAAAAGTCAGTATGTAAAGGCAGGTTTCAAAACTAAGACACTGACAAACCAAGTCTTTAGTTCTTCAGTTTTGTTTCAATCTACTTGTACAACTTTGATTCACTACCATAAATGCAGTGTGTTGATGAGTTACAGCTTACAACTAAATGGTTGTGAAAAATGGATATTAGAAAATCAACTTTATTCTACCATCTCTACTGTCACGGAGCTACAAAATTATAAAAATATAATGAAATTGATTCAAAAGACCTATGATTTTCATGTGTGTGAGACATATCCCAGCAAAGCTAACATATTTGTGAAATTTTTATTCTGCTTCAGTGTTAAACTCAATAAAGAGAACAGATGGCAGAGTAGTTTCAGGAATCTTCCTGTTAAGTCCTTTTGACATTGTGCTGTCCTGTGTCAGACTTTACGTCATGGGGACTTAAATCGTTCATTACATTTCCAGACAGAGGCTGTCTCTCTGCCTCTTTATTCACAATGCTAACACAGGGGTGCCCACGTAGATAAAACCGCCACGGCTTCTTGGCCCATTCTCCATGGGACTCGATTCCAATGCGTGGTGCTGATACTATATCTTGGGGTTTTGCTGGACTCGTGTTGTAATCGCTCTCCAGCCACACTTCTGGGTCTGAGGCTAAATCTCGACGGTCAAAACAGCGGGGTATATTTAGAGCCTGGCAGAGCTTTGAAGGCCCGTTGCAGAGCTCTTTGTCCTTCAGTTCACGGGCTCCCTCTTTGCGTCTCGCTGCCCTCAGCTGCCTCATGACGGGCTGACCCTGCAGGGGCTCGAGTGAGCGCAGCAACACAGCAGCACCCTCCCCTGAGCAACACAGCACACAATATACATCAGTCAGCAAGGCTCCACTCTGTCTCCTTCCTTTTGCCCTTTATACACTCACTATAGAAAATATGAACTGCTATTTATGTTTAATGTTATTACAATGAAAAATACCAAAACAGGCTTTTTGACACCTGTTGTTAATAATAATAAATATGAATATGAACATAAAATATATGACAATGTACAAAACATATTGCACCTTTGGTGGGTAAAGCTTTTACCTTCACTGGACACGTTCATACAAAGGTAGATGCCATAAATTGGATACACGTAGATGGTGCCGGGCTTCATAAACATGGCTGCGTTCCTTTCGGTGCGTTTGCCTCCTGCCGAGTGTGAGGCCTTGTCCTCCCCTCCAAGGTAAGCTTCAGTTTCCACTATTCTCCCTCGCAACTCCGTACCACCTGCACACCTGCGCACCAGCACCTGCAGGGACAAGGGACAGGGAGATTTCTATTATGATTGATAAATACACTACATTACACTGATTTGTCAGTTAGATGAAGGCTATTTGCTATCAAAAACTATTATAATCAGTAAAACAAAAAATTCCTGGTTTAATCTTGGCAAAAGTGTGTGTATGTGTGTGTTTTAAGTGTCCTGTCAAGGTAAAGTGATAAGTATCTTGAATTTAATCCACCAAAGTTATTTGCTTCAAAAATTGGTATGGGCATATTTTTACGGTTTACAATGAAGGGTCAAAGAGATGGAACTGACAAGTTCTAATAAAGTTCCTCCATGAAATACAAAGAAAACTGGTATGTTGACTGTATGACTTTAAACCCAGCTCAGTTTTATATAAATGCAAACACACATGAAAGGTGCTACACAGATTTAAAATAAAGAGAAACTATGATGCTCAAAAAATTTACACTTAAATCACACCGATCTTGATGAACAAAATACTCAAGCTGAAAGTCTTTACTGACCTACATTGCCTAACATTTTGGGAACAAAATTATATAAGAACGATCAATGGAAAACAAAATCATCAACCCTTTGATTTTTGGTGTGATTTTGAATCCAGACCTCAAAGTTAAAACTGAAATTACAGGCTGATACAACTTGTGTCATAATGTGGCTCAGTAGTGTGTATGGCCTCCACGTGCCTGTATGCACTTCCAACAATTTCTAGGCATGCTCCTGAGAAGATGGTGGATGGTGTCCTGGTGGATCTCCTCCCAGACCTGGATCAGGCATCAGAGAGCTCCTGGACAATCTGTGGCGCCAATCTGGCAGCAGTGGACACATTGATACATAACATCCCAGAAGTTGTCAGTTGGACTCAGGTCTGAGAAACATGAGGGCCAGTCGGTTGCATTGATGCCTTCGTCATCCAGGAACTGCCTGCACACTCTGTCCACATGAGGCCAGGCATTGTCCTGCACCAGGTGGAACCCAGGCCCCACTGCACCAGCATAAGAAGGGTCTGAGGATTTCGTTGGGTACCATTGGCTAGTACATGGAGGTCTATGCAACCCTGCAAAGATATACTTCCCCAGAACATCACTGACCCACTCTCAAACAGATTATATTTGATGATGTTGCAGGCATCATAACGTCACCCTCATGGAGTCTGTTTCTGACAGTTGGGTCAGAAACAGACACGACTAGCTGGCAGGAAGTCATTTTGTAGGGCTCCAGCAGTGCTCCATGTGTTCCTCCTCGCACAAAGGAGCAGGTACCGGTCCTGCTGCTGGGCTGATGCAGTTCTACGGCATCTGCCTCTCCTTGTGTAACATCCCATGAGACTGTGCTCGGGGACACAACAAACTTTGAAATGGCACGTATAGATGTGCCATCCTGGAGGAGGTGGACTACCTGTGCAACCTGAATGGGCTGCAGATACAGTCAGGTGACAAGGACACTAGCTGAAAACAAAACTAGAGAAAAATCAATCAGGTTGGATAAGGAAAGAGCAATGATATCTGGTCACCAACTGCTAAACTGTTCCTCTTCTTTTTGGGAGTTGTCTTGTTGCCTCTCCAGTGCACCTGTTGTCACTTTGATTTGATCCAAAGCAGGTGAAATGGATTCACAATGGTTTATGCTTCCTAACTGGACAGACCGATGTCCCTTAAGTTTAACTGAATTTGTGTTATACTCGAGAGTTCCCTTAATTTATCTGAGAAGTGTATGTAAAAGTCAGTTCAATCAATAAGCAGCAGATTCAAAAGTATGTAATCAGTTACTAAGAAACTTAAAGTAATAAATGTCCAGGCATCTAAACCAACTAAAAATGATCCTCCATAATAAAACGCAGCATATAACTGAATAGTCTTTGCGATCATTTCTCTCTGCCTCATTGTAAGGCTCCTAACTACAGAAAAAACCGCGCTGAATTCAGGTGAGAAGGCAGCATTACCTTGCCGAGGAAGGCTTTAGCCAAACTGATGCAGGGCTGGTTGAAAAAATCCTCTCCCAGTCTGTGCTGCAGCTCATTCTTGGTGAAATAATGACTTCGCTCCGCCTCAGCACTTTGCGCATTTTCACACTGAGTGGGCTGCTTCTTTAGCCCAGTTTGTGAGTCTTTTAGCTTCGGTTCCGCCCGCTTGTCGTGTTTATTTAACGATACAGCTTGTTCAGATGCCGCTGCCAATGCTAGCATCTTCCTTTTTCTCCCTGCCATAACCTTATCGTAAATTCAGTAG
Organism: Ptychochromis oligacanthus; assembly: GCA_015103295.1. Classification (NCBI taxonomy): domain Eukaryota; kingdom Metazoa; phylum Chordata; class Actinopteri; order Cichliformes; family Cichlidae; genus Ptychochromis; species Ptychochromis oligacanthus. The sequence goes on along the minus strand of VVAS01095289.1, from coordinate 2,353 downwards.
GGCTACAAATTAAAAACACATGTACGACACCGTGTATTTATAAACTCAACAATACTTTTTTTTTATTCAACGTTTAGTGTCTACTTCACAATACAAAGAATCCTGTAGTAGCCGTTTACGTACTAGCATCCAGGAAGTGAATGATTGTTTTGGTATTTCTTAAAGGGACCGCACAGGAGAAGAAGTTAGCCTTCAAGGCTTTCTGCTAGAAATATTTTATTTTCTATCTATATTATTTTCTGTTTTGAGGAAAAAGAGGAGAAAAAAAAGATATTTACGCTTAGGAACAGACAATGGTTTAGTTAAAATAAACATGTTTTAGAAAGACTGTCTGGCAGAAATCACTGAATGCAGTTTTCTTCTCTTTTTGAGGTGTAGGATGTTAAATCAGTCATTGACTATTCATTATGCAGCAGTATGGTAATTTATATTAAGACTGTCTCTGAGGAGGAATGCCCATCTTCTTTTTTTTCTTCTTGTTTTTCCAAACAAAATGACTTTTTACAGTGCAGAATTTCCCTCTTGTTAAGCACAACAGCCACTTTGCCGAAAGAAAACCTCACATCCTGTGCCCTTTTCCTGCTGCTGTCTTATCTTTTCAGCCTCATTTGGATAATAAGAGGTTATAAATAGAATCGGCGTGCTCTCCACTGCCTGTGCCCAGGAAGTGGACGGCGCCAGTTTGGCCCCAGGCACTGTGAGCCCATGCAGCTTTCTGGAAGGCTAACAGTGTGTGACATGGTCATACCACAGACCACAACTTCAGGAGGGAAGTACAAGTTGACTGTTTTGCTACTGTGGAGGCAAATCACTGGCTGTAAAAAGGAAGTGGCTTATGATGATGTAAATGAAAGAAATGAAGTACAGGCGGACAAGTAAAGATTGGTTTTGTGTTCTGTTCTTTTTTTTTTCTTTTCTTTTTTTTGTCAAATATTTTCACACTTCTAAATTTGTGTTGAGCTTTGAACTTTGACTTTCATTTACAAATGTGAAAGAAGAAAAGAAAAACAGATAGCAATGCATGGTCCGGTCTTCCTTGTTTGGTTAGATCTTGGTTTGGTCATGGCAAAAGTTTGCATACCTAGTTACTGGATGTCATATTCTCTACTTTCTCTTATCTCATTTCTGTGGTAAAATGCAACACAATAAAGAATTAGATCTAGAAGCACTTGAGATTTGGTTTCCAGGATTATTTGTTTCCTCAAAAAGTAGGATTGTGATATTGTGTTCATGCAATGGCTGCATTTCTAATGGAAAACTGCTCTGCATGTGATGCATAAGTTATGAACATAGAGACCTTGACTAAGTTATTGAGCCAGAATAAGTTCCAGACAGAAATCTGCTGAGCATGTTCAGTAGAAGTCTCCTGGTATGGCTTGTTGACTTTGTCGTGCCTGGTGGACCAGAGAAGGCCATTGTTTGCTATGATTGTGTTTCCACTGCCTGTCAGCAGTGCCTGCGCGGTTTGGGCCAAGCAGCTTTCATTGTTGCTACCAGTGATAATCATAGCAGCCACATTCTGGATCACTTTCAACTCCAGCAGCCACCTCAGCGATCGTGACGCTGAGCAGAGACACCAGAGGCTCATCTGTGTGTGCAGACGGATGAGCAGAATGCTGTCGGACTAAAAATATCTTACTACATGATGAATCAGAGAATCCTATGAAGTAAAGTAACTGATCTTTTGGGTTTCGTATGAAGTACTCAGCATGTTTGTTTTTGATTAAGGGATACCTTATGATTAACTTGTGATAAAGTTTATACTGTGAATTGTGGCCCTCTGTTTTAATATTTCACTGTTCTGTAAACATATTTGTATGTGCTCTATGTGCACTCACTGGCCACTTTATTAGGTACACGTTGCTAGTACTGGGTTGGACCTTCTTTTTCCTTCAGAACTGCCTTAATTCTTCATGGCATAGATTAAACAAGGCGCTGGAAACATTCCTGAGATTTTGGTCCTTACTGACATGACAGCATCACACAGTTGCAGCAGATTTGTCAACTGCACATCCATGATGCAAATCTCCCATTCCACCACATTCCAAAGGTGTTCTGTTGGATTGAGATCTGGCGACTGTAGAGGCCATTTGAGTACAGTGAACTCACTGTCATGTTCAAGAAAACAGTTTGAGATGATTTGAGCTTTGTGACATGGTACGTTATCTTGAACCACTGGTTACAAGGCAGGATGGATCCATGCTTTCATGTTGTTTATGCCAAATTCTGACCCTACCATCCGAAAGCTGCAGCAAAAATTGAGACTCATAAGACCAGGCAATGTTCTTCTAATCTTCTATTAGCCAATTTTGGTGAGCCCATGCGAAGTGTAGCCTCAGTTTACTGTTCTTAG
>VVAS01095258.1:3462-14873 GCA_015103295.1 Ptychochromis oligacanthus | reverse complement strand
GGGTTGTCGCTTTGTCTTCCAACACGACAACAACCCAAAACATCCGTCGCTCCCGGTGAAGAACTACCTCCAGCAGATCAAAGTGAACGTTATTGACTGGCCTGCACAAAGCCCTGACTTGAATCCCATTGAAAATCTGTGGGGTGAACTGAAGACCAAGGTCCATGCCAGAAGACCATCAAATCTGGAGGAGCTTGAGAGATTCGCCAAAGAAGAATGGGCTGGGATTGCTCAGGAGACGTGGGTGAGACTTGTTGAAAACTACAGCAAATGACGGCAGGCTGTTATCCTGCAAAAAGGATACACAACTGACTATTAGCATCAGGGGAGCTGATAATTTTGACCCTGGTAGTTTTTGGTTTTTGTGAAATAATTTTGTTTGTGTGTGCAAAGCCAAATAATGTAGGCATCCAAAATAAAACTAGGATGTTTGGAAATGCTGTGTTAAAAATTCATTGCTCTGTTTAACAGCACTTGGGAAATATTTTAAAAAAAAAAAAATGAAATTTTCACAGGGCGGTTAATAATTCTGTTCTCTGTCCAGTTATTTTTTAATCATAGACCACATGGATCCCTTTGCTCTTGTATTGGAAGAGAAGCCTATTCTCAGCATCTATAAAAAGGAACAAAAGAAGAAATAAAGTATTAGTTAATCAAGACACCATTAACAAAACTGTCAACCTGACATGAATGACTTCTTCAAAAGAACATATTTGGCATTTAGAACCGGTCAGATCAAATTACCTGTCCAGGTTGTACCCCACCTTTTGCCCTCTGATAGCTGGGATAGAGTACAGACCTCCCTTTTATAATATTTCAAAGATATAATAAAAATATAATCAAATATTCCTTGACAGTCCAACAAAAATCTAAGTACACATTCTTTTCAAGGTAATGTCTTCTTGGCAATCTGATTACGTAATTGCGATCACATGTAATCTGTTGCTGCCCAATTATAATATTTAACACACTCTTATGTAAACATATATGTTTACTGTAAACAAGCCACAGAGATGTGGCTGCTTTAAGGTACAGCTCCATTCCCTTCAAAAATGACAAGTTTGAAGTTCAAGTTGCTTATTCATGGTGCCTACATTTTTTCAGCAAGATGGCATCAAATCATTAGGAGACTCCAGACTATTCTGCGCACCTCTTCACAGTAACCTGCTTTCATCAGGTATTAATCCTACAACAGCTGTATGATTCTTATCTGATCAACGGAGTAAACTGACACAACTTCTAAGTTTGACTTTTTGCAGGAAATCTGTTATCGATAGATTTAGTCTTGTGATCGGAAGCAACGGGAGCCAGGCGGAAGCAGTAGATCACCGACAGTTAGTGCTGATCAAAGATGAGCGCGGGGAGCTAGCCTAGCTACTTTAGCTAGCGTGATTTGATGGGGTCTGACGGGGGCGGATAACCACGATGGAGCGGCGGCGAACGACGTTGGCACAGTAGCTTCAGCTGGATACCGTGATGCATTAGAAGGCGGTGGGCTTGGACACAGTAACTGCAGACGGAGAACAACACGATATGCAGTGAGTAGCGATTTCCAAGCGGCGACGCTGCGGAACTGAATTAATCCCGCTAAAAGTTCGGAGCGGCCAGGCCCCATGCTAGCAGTACGAAGTTAGCCGGTTAGCTCAGTGTGGGCATCCTCCTCTGGTGTGGAAACTTGACAGCGTTACACTGGGTGTCCAATTGTTTGTTGACTTTCAGGATACCTGGCAGGTGTCTTTGTAGTGCTAACGGGGCCGTTTGTAATGCCGTTGTATCAGTAAACGGGTCAGAGGTGCTTTTGCTGTGCAATTAGCTAATAGAAGATGCTGCGTTCAGGAGGGTTAATTTGGACACGGACATGATAAATTCGGATTTTTTTTTAGCAGAGTCACAGACGTGCGCTGTCGTCTGTTGTCCTTTAAAGCATGAAAACGGTCAGTATGCGCTCCCGAGTCATTGCCAGGGTGAGAGAGGCGGTGATGTGAAACGTGCCAGATGCGTGACGCTGTGTGGCTTGTGCTTGTCAGGTCATGAAGCGGGTTCGCACGGAGCAGATCCAGTACGCCGTGGCTCAGTACCTGAAGAGGAGGCAGTATGTGGACACTGACGGCTCCCTGAAAGGAACCAAGCTCTTCCAGTCACCCGAGGAGATGGCTGCCAGCCTCACAGGTGAGATGATGATGATGCCAACCAAACCAATCCGGCGCGCAGCCACAATAGTTCTGAGAAAAGACTGATCAGATTGAAACACTCTACATACCACCATGGGACTGTGCAGGGTCTTTGAAGTACCCATCGGGTTAGACTGGCTCCAGTGCAGTGGGTAGCTCTGTCACCTCACAGCAGCATGGCTCTGGGTTTGAACCTTGTGGCCGACTGGAGGCTTTCTGTGTGGAGTTTGCACGTCCTCCCTGGGCTGGTTGGGTTCTATAGTCGTACACGTACGTGTGTGTTGGGTAACTGGTGACTCTAAATTGGCTGTGGGTGTGAATGTGACCTTTCCAGGGTGTACCCTATGATAGCTGGGATAGGTTCCAGCTCAGCTGTGACCCTAGGATAATCAGTTAAGAAAAAGGATCCATTATCATAATACAGTGTATACATCTAATGTATGTGACACTTAGGAATGACGCATTCAGTGTAATTAACACTTTTCCCTGTTGTATTTCTGCTTCCTTGTCCTCTCTCTCTCTGTGTGAGCAGTGCAGGCAGAGTCAGGATGTTCCAACGTTGTCTCTGCTGCACCCTGCCAGTACGATCCACAGCAGTATGAGACTCAGTACTCCAAACTACGCGCCTTTCTCTCAGGTATGACATCTGCACTTTGAGCTTAAGATGAGTGTGGACTTGCACATCTGTGAGTGTTCATGTGCCAGAAGTTTATCCCCCTGCCCCACATTCTCAAATAGTGGTAAAGCTGTATCCATATTTTACCACTCTAAGACAAAAAAGATAAAAATAAAATATGAAATCATATAAAGTCAGGGAAAGGTAAAACAGAATGGATACAGTTAAATACATTACCTGGTAACAGGTTTAACACGTGACAACAAACACTATATGAATAACATGCAGTATTGCACATAAACATCAAGCAGGTAGATAATGGAGAACAGTGTCCGGCAACTCAACAACAAACAAGAGTAGCACAAGCAGTAAGACAAACAGGCAATGAAGCAGCAGAAAGAGACAAAGGTTGTAAGATATCTTCTTGATGAGAGATGACAGATGCAATTTTAAATATTTGCATTATTGTCTGATGATTGTGCTTTTGTGTTATAGACCATCCAGGACTGACTTTTAAATCACTGCATTTTAAGAGCATTTCTTTCATCTTATCAACTTTCCTTAAGCTGTTTGTGTGTCAGTCCAAATCTTTTTTTTGTCCTGACTGTAAAGAGAAAACCGTAGATTACCAACTCTGGGTGTAACACTTGTCTTGGTTCATACAGTTCTTGGGCTGCGGTTTAGGTTCATATCTCCTTTTCTTTAGAGGGCATGAATAACAAAAAACGGATCATGAATGGCTCATGAACAGAAAAATAACCTGCCTTCTTTAATCAGGCATTAACAGCTCCACATGGGTGTCATAAATGGAACGATGGAACCATGATATGATATTGTTGACCTTTGTGTTGCGATTTCAGCCTGTCTCTGAAATTGTTTCAGTCCTCCTGACAAGGAAAAAAAAACATATTGGTGAAAGGTGTTTTTATTGTTATTTCATTATTTGTTACAAGCTCATCAGTTTTATTCCCTGGCCCCAACTTTTCCAACAACTTTGATTTTGATGCTTTTTGACTCACCACTTCTGAAAAGAATCTGGCACCCTTATAGGTGTTGTGCTGAAATTTTCAAACAGTTTTCAGGTAAAACATTTTGCTGTAAGTTGTTTTTAGTTTTTAAATTTAGAATTGTTTTTTTTAAAAAGCATTCACCACGTTATATCTTTTTATAGTTCTGTTTAGCTGCAGTGTGACTTTGTCTTTGATTACAAACCACTGAGAATACTTTTTATTTTATTTCCAATAAATAGAAGCAGACATATCCTGGGCAAAAGAGGTGAGCAGCATCCTCTATCCACTCTTCGTCTACCTCCACCTGGACATGGTGCGCTTTGGTCTGAAGGCGGCAGTAGATGGTTTTTACAGTCGTTTCCATGGTGCCTTTCTTAAGGACAGCGAGCAGCGCGCCATCATAGAGCAGCTTCGCCATGTTCTTACCGCACAGGACATTGCAGCCAACTCCAAGCTGAGCACTTTCCTAGAGCACAAATACGTGGTTCATCTGACGGAGCCGGCCTACAGCTACCTGCTGCGTTACCTTCAGAGTGAGGACAACAGCGCCCTCTGCAGGGTCTTCAGCACACACCTGCAGGTGGAGGTCAGTGCCTCGAGGCGGACAGACTACCAGCTCTATGGAGCTGCTGGCGGGTTGGCGGCCGCCCCAAACTCCACCTCCTCCTGGGCAGGAGTGGATGGAGCAGAGGGTGGCGATGGGGTGGAGGTCCCAGCAGGGATCCCGCAGAGTGAGGTGGCTCTTGAGGCTCTGCAGGACTGCATCAGGAAAGTCCGCGAGGGCCCCCCCTCACTCACCACCGTCTGTTTTTATGCCTTCCAACACACGGAGCAGATGCTGAACACCGCCGAGGTCTCGGCTGACAGTCGGCTGCTGGCCGCCGGCTTTGACACCTCCACAGTGAAGCTGTGGAGCCTCCGAGCCAGAAAGCTTAAGGCCAAACCCCATCAGGCTGACGTATCGCGCATCCACCTGGCATGTGACTTACTGGAGGAGGAAGTGAGCAGTTTTTTTTGTTGTTTTTTTTTCCCTTTGATAATTAGAACATGACAAAATGTAGAAAAATATTCATCACAAGGATCAAAAGACGACAATTTAATAGAGAAATAAATAAATATTAAATAAAGTATTATAGGATTGAGGCCAAGGAGCCTCAAAAAGGTTGAAAAGACTACAGCAATGAGGATGATGTGGTCATCACAGGTGAAATTTATCCTGAAGCTGTAGGCAGCACAAATAAATTAGTGAAATCGTTTGGCTAAACTGACAACAGTAATGTTTATTACTGTAATCGCAATGCAAACCTTCACGGGTAACCCCTGATTTAGACTTCTGCGGTGAATCTTTTTAGAGCCTACAACGTAACCTACGTAAGTGGCTGATGTTGTTGCTGGCATTAATGCATGTGCGCGCTGCATTATGTGTCAATTACCCTGTGGTTGTGTCCTGGTGTTTTAAGTGCGGTGGCAGCCACGATAGAAACAAATAAAATGCTGGGACTTTTTGTCCCTCCTGGGTGCCCACTCTCTGTACTAGTCAGTTTATTTTGAAGGCAAACATATTTGTCCCTCTAGTTTTTCCACTTCTCTGTACATTCCCTCACGTCCATTCCGATAGTTTTCGCCAATCTCCCTTTAGGAATTTGCGAGTTTGTGAGTCCTTATATAGATGCTGTGACTATTATTCCTTATATTGAGGGGATGATTGTTATTCTCTCACTGATTAAATTAAAAAGCTGCAGCGAAAAAGTAGCCGGAAATGAACTAGAGGAACTGACAGTACTGAACAGGCCAATCACAACAGTTGAAGGCTGCGTCGGCACGATATGTAGTTACAATTCTACTGAGGTGCATGTCAGGTTACGTCGTATGTTTTCAGAGGGGTTTGCGGTTACGACGTAGCTACAGTGCAGATTTTCCGCAGAAGCGTAAATCATCAGTAAGGAGCCAATAGTCTTGGTGGATGGGAGCAGGTGAAAAACTGATCTCTTCAACTGCTCCCATCCACCAAACGTGAGGTTTACTCAGTAAACAGCTGAATTAAGAACATGATCAAATAAAAGTTGACAGCAATCAGACAAACTTTGTTACAACCTTTAAATTTGGCTAATTTTTAGTAAATTTCTGCATGCAGTAGTGTGTCATTTATACATTTATTTTAAAGCAAATATAGATTATTAATGTAAAAAGAAATCTACTAATAGATTAAGCTCCCTGGCAGTATATAAAGTAATTAAATGTCATTTTTTGTTGTTTCTTCTCAGGTGGATGAAGAGGACAGCTCGGGCAGCGAGATAAAGACGCTGCGAGGTCACAGCGGTCCAGTGTTTCGTACCGCCTTCCTCACAGACAGCTCGGGCCTGCTTTCTTGCTCTGAGGACACAACCATCCGCTACTGGGACCTGGGAAGCTTCACCAACACGGTGCTCTACCAGGGCCACGTCTACCCGGTGTGGGACGTGGACGTCAGTCCCTGCAGCCTTTACTTTGCCAGCTGCTCCCACGACCGCACCGCCCGCCTCTGGACGTTCTCCCGCACCTACCCGCTGCGGCTCTACGCGGGCCATCTCTCTGATGTCGACTGTGTCAAATTCCACCCGAACTCCAACTATTTAGCCACCGGCTCCACAGACAAAACTGTCCGGCTGTGGAGCACCCAGCAGGGGGCGTCTGTTCGCCTCTTCACAGGCCATCGCGGTCCCGTGCTGTCGCTCGCTTTCTCACCTAACGGGAAGTACTTGGCGTCCGCTGGTGAGGACCAGCGGGTGAAGCTGTGGGACTTGGCATCTGGGACTTTGTTCAAAGACCTGCGGGGACACACAGACAGCGTCACCAGCCTGTCCTTCAGCCCGGACAGCAGCCTGGTGGCGTCCTCGTCTATGGACAACTCAGTGCGGGTGTGGGACATCCGCAACTCCCACGGCGGGACGCCGGCGGACGGCTCGTCCAGCGAACTGGTGGGACTATACACTGGAAACACCAGCAACATGCTCAACGTCCAGTTTATGGCCTGCAACCTGCTGCTGGTGACAGGAACCGCACAGGAGAAAGTGGAGCAGTAGCCACGGATGTCTAGTTTTGTGTTCTTTTGGGAAAGAAGCTGAATGTGTCCAGATGTTTGTTTAAAGATTTTTTTTTTTTCTTTTCTTCCCTGAGAGCTTAAATGCCAGCACATACTCAGGAGTCTGATTTTTGTTTCCTTGTTAGTTTTTGGCATAAAAATGGAAGCAAAGATGTTTTTTTTCCCTTCAAACCTCATTCTTCACAAACTGGCTTAGAGAGAGAGAATTAAATTACCAAAGTGTGTTCATGAGATGTCAGTGTTGAAAAATTCCTCAATTTCTTGTGTTATGTAAAACAGGATCTAAAATGGGAAATATTGTTAGTGTTAAACTAATTAAGATAATCCCAGTCAGGCTTACTCAAAAAGAAAACTTTTTTTTTTTAATATTCAGACCTGAGAGGTTTACAATAAAGCAAGTTCAACATAGCCAGGCTTTCTTTTGGTTAGCTGGCTAGACAAAACCTAAAACCCATGTCTGTCATGATTCTGTTTATCAGTTTGTTTGTTTTTTGTTAATCCAGGCTTTTTACTTCAGGCTCTGTGCGTGTTCACATAAAAAAAAAGGGCATTTGATGTGTCATTATACTCTTTGGCACAAAATGATTGCCGCCTACTTCAGTCAACAGGAACAGGTCGGAGATATGAAGGCTTTAAAAAAAAATATTACTATAAAACACAACACTGGTAGTGCAAATAAGGATAAGAAAGTAAATACGGAAAACACTTGATAAATGAATATTTGTTTTGCCACTCGGTGCTTTCAGTGCAGCGATACATTTGCAGAGTGTGACAGCTTCTCGTCAGAGCCGTTAAACTTTAAAATGGGTTCATTGAAACATTTAAGAAGTGCATTCAAGTCTGACTCTGTGACGTGGAAATCCATTAAGATTTTGACCGAATGAAAATGTATGTTATTGATTGAACATTCTCAGTGATAAATACCAATAAAAAGGAATCAGTTTTCTAATCTGTATAAAATTAGCTGAAAATAAGGACTAAATATTTTTGGCATCACTAGTTGAATGTGTGCTAATTCCCATGGCCATTTGGTGCACACACTCTTTGCTTTAGAGCACGCCTTCATTCAGTGGCATTACTACAGAAACGCTCCACAGGGTTGCATATATAACATGTTTTCAGCTGAGAATCTATATTGTAATTAGAGCAGACTGTCATCAGAAGAATCACTGAAAATGTGGCACTTCCAGCCAATTTTACATCGGATCTCTGAAAACAACCTGCTCCAGCCGAGGTTACCTGTTCAGCATAAGTTACCATGGTGACTGAGCCACCTTCGCGACACTGAAAACTCTGACTTTAAACTCAAGATGCCTTGCTAACCCACGAATCTTGCTTTGTAGTACACCCCTCTGATTAAAAATACCAAAATATAAACATGTCTGACATCTATAAGTTTGTGGAAATGTAAGCATCACGCAACACCTACGAGTGCTGTGGGTTCTCTCGTTTTCCACAGTTTGTTGCTGTTCTGCAGCTCAGGATTATCGCTTAATATCACAGTCTGAAATATCGAGAAACATGCCTTATTAACCAGATTCAGCTCAGAACATGGATACCAACAAGTCCAGTTCATACACAGGACCAAAACAAGTTTAGTGTAAAAAAAACAAACAAACTTTGTCAGCGTAAGTGACAGTAACACCAGAAAGTGAAATTTATTTATAATTGTTTTCACCCCTTCCCATCTCTGAACCGACTGCATGTTTGTATTGTGGCAGAGCAGGAAGTAAGTTGACAGCCAACTCGAAGTGGCAAATAAAATTCTCTGCTTACTCTCCAGGCTGATTACTTTGCCTCTGCACACAGACCCACTGATGGTGGCAGCTCTGTGCTGAATTTTCCCTTAATCCGGAAAGTTTCATCTCCACAGCTAACGTGTTTGGTTGTTTTGTTTTGTTTTTAAGCAAACTAACCTGTGTTCATGTGCTCCTGCGATCGCCTCATTACCTGATTTTGGAAGTTGTTCTTTGTGTTAGTGTGATTTTAGTTTGGAATGCAAAAACAACACGGACGTTACAAAGAGAAAGTGTTCTGTTGCTCAAAGTGTTTAAACATGTAGGCAGATGTTTCCAGTCAATAACTATCAGGACATCTGCTAGTAAATAACTTTAATAACTAATCTAGGTCTCTCTATATGGAGGTTAACTAATTGTTACAACCTAATAAAATATTACAAATGAAATGTAAGCAAAATAGGTGAATTTCACTAATCAGAAATTGTTTTCCCAAGTATTTGAAGCTCGTTGACCAAAATTGTCTCAGACTTTTCTCAGACCACGACTGCACCACAATCACCAGTAATAACACTCTTTGTTGACAGCGGAGTTCAGACTGTAATAAGAAGCAGTCCATGTGTCAAAACAGCTTCAGCACTGTCTGGTGTCTACATTGTAACACTTAAGTTGTTTTAAAGAAACGATTCTGGACTCTTAAAAAGGTTTGTCTCTAATGTGTTGTTGCCTTTACTGTTCCCACTCTTGATTTAAAGTCCTCTTTCTGTTTGGCCAGTCATTATCATTCGTCCTCCACTGATTGGCAGCTATTTTGCTAATGGAATAATTGTTTTAGGACATTTAGTACGGGGAAAATGTGAAATATTTTCTTTTTCATGCTTCTCAATTTTTAAGGATTGGAAGCATTTCTGTGTGAAACGGGATGCTAAACCGATTATGTTTGGGTTAGGAACGCTGGACAGACATGACAACATTTATAAATCCCATCAAGTGTAAAGACTTTTAGATTTCAAAGGGTCTGCAGAGTCACACATGAAAAGCAACAAGTTGTTGTGAACTAACAGCAGAAAAAAAGCGGCTGTTTCTTCTCAGCAGCAGCTCGTGTCTGAGTCCTCCTGCTGCAGCTATGAGTGTAAATAGTCTCGTTGACATTTCTGAGGATTGAACATTGTGTTTTTTGCACAATTCTGTGAGCATCAGTAACTGTGCAATGCATCAAAATTGTAAATATACATTATTTTTGTAATAACCTTTGGGTGCCACCCAGGTTGTGTTCAGTGAGGGCTAACAAATAAAGACACATCTTCCTGGGTTGGTTTTATATGAAGTCTGGTCGGGGGTTTGATGTTTTATTCATAAATTCAGCCTGGAAGTTTTCTTTTGAGCTTTTTGTTCCTTTCTGTAGCCCGAAATAAGAAATAAATAAACAGATTTTATTTAAACAATGTTTTATTGCTGTTTTATGAATGAACTGGACTGAAAAGTAATGCTCCATACAAGTTTGAACTCTTTGATCTGACTTATCTGAAGAATCCCATCAGGAATCCTTGGCTTTCCAGGTACTGTACTTGTCTTTACTCCACTACACTTTGTAAGCAAATATTGTACTTTCTACTCAACTAAAAAAACAACAACTCAGTATTACAGTATAATCAACATCCCAGTCCTCCTAATAGAGGTAAACTAGCAACTCTTCAACTCACCTGACAACTGAATTTTTAAAGTGTTGATCTATGAGGCAAAAAGTACCCAGCATTATCTCCTAACCTTTCTCATATTTACCAGCTGCATTGATTAGCCTCATTTACACATTAATGCACCAATAATTCTAATCTGGAATTATAATAAACGCCGTAGGCCAAATGTCAGACTAGTCATATTTTTTTGTGTAAACCTGGGAATAATCTAAAAGGCATCAATTTTATTTCTGATGTAAAATTGTATTAGGGCAGAGAGGGCTGCACGCTATGATAGGAGTGATAATTTTATTTGTATAGAACTTTTTAAAATACGCAGTTACAAACCGCTTCATATTTTGCATCCACACACATACAAATGTTCGGTATATTTGTAGATGTGTATGAAACCTGAAAATTGTGCCCACTGTTCTCTACGCAGATTTTCTACAGTGGGTTTATTTCTGATAGGATACACCTCTCCTTACCTATTTTTGTCATAGCGACCGTGGAAAAAAGGTGAAGTAGTTTGTGCACCCACCACTGGGTGTATGTAAAGAGACTAAATGATAGTAGGGGGAAGACTAAATACTGAAATATTCTGAGATTCATGTACATTATTCAGAGAAGAGAAGTCAGACTTTTGGACCCCACTAAAAGATAAGAACAGCCTGTATTCTTGCTTTTGGTGCTTAAGTACATTTTGATACTTCTGTACTTGTAAATGATGGCCTTAAATAAATACTTTTACAGAAGTAATGCAGCTAAGTACTGGATGGAGGAAGACAAAGAGGAGGTAGAGGACGGTGCTCAGTTCGTTCCCCCATATTTCTTCTAGTATTAGTCTAATTAAGGTCATGGGTGCATTAATGAAATAGTAAGCCCAAAGAGTGTAGTCCACTGCTTTTTAAATGCATGTTCTTCGTTAGTTATGAAAGGAATCCGGTGACTGTGGGGCAGGAATGTGGATGTCATACCTGACAGTGTGAAGTGTCACACTGCTGTGGGTCAGACGGGCAGGGTGCAGCAGATACTATGCTGGCACACCCAAAATCTGTCTGCACTGCTCAGAGAAAGAGGGAGGAACAGATGCATCTTTGATAATCGTAATCGTGAATGC
>VVAS01094997.1:8916-21347 GCA_015103295.1 Ptychochromis oligacanthus | reverse complement strand
TTGGTGGTTTTTTGGAAGTTTTCCCTTGGGCCCCTCCCCCCCCCCCCCCCCCCGGCATGCATGCGCATGCGCACGCGCGCGCACACACACAATTTCAAATCAAACTTAGAGAGGAGTGTTTGCAGATGGGTGTAAAAATACCAGGAATGACCTTAAGGGTGTGTGTGCCTTCTTGCAACTTGCCCACTGGATGTTATGCTGATGTGTTGGGTCAGGTGTGTGCAGTTCCAGAGGTGGTAAATGAGACTCAGAGTGCCCCTAGGGGAGCGGGTAATAAAAGAAGTTAAGTGCAGCCCTTGTTCCTTCACCTTTTTTGAGTCTTTCTGTGTTTATCACTTTTTTCCTCACCTAATCTCTTTAATTTGTCTTTCTTTATTTTCTGCTCGCTCTCTCTTTCTGTCTTTTAAACAAAATCCAGCTTTTTCCTCTCTTTGGTCAGGCCACCTGTCCTGGCTCCCTGAAACTACACTAAAGCACATGCCGCACGCCTCACGCTGCTCTTTGATATTTCACCGCCCACGCAAGAGGCAAACTTCCCTATACCAGCCCTTCTGTTCACCTCCCCACTTGGCAAAATTGATCCAAAAACACTCGTCAGCCTGTATGTGCCTGCTGAGGTGGAAACACAGAGGACTGCTGGTTAAATGCCCTCAGTTGCATGAAGCAGGGGTCCCATACCAGCTTCAGGCTTTGGCCGCGTTCGGTCAGAAATGACAGCGATTTCTGCCGCTCTGCTGCATTCCTGTGCATAACGAGGACTAATGAGGTCTTAATTACCGCTGCTTGAGCTTTGTTTGTTTGTTTTGTGCATCCGTGCTTTTCCTGTCTCTGCACGGCCCTCCCCTCTCCAGGCCTTTTTCTGTTGTGCACACACACATGCACACAAAAAGTACACTTAATTCCAAGCCATCAGAGATTCCACTGTGTACACTGTCAAGAATGTTTTGGTAATTTCTCTTTGGAGAGTTAAAATGTTGGATTGCAGATTTTCTTTTCCTATTATTCGTCACACGGATGCATTTCAAAGGGTCATTACCTGAGGGTCCTGGAGATCTTATAACTTATCTGAATTTGCATCTCTGTGGCACGCTACATGAAACACGCTGTATTTGGAATTTAATTTGCTGCGACAGAAAAGTCATTTATTTCTAAGTAGATCATAACACTCCCATCTGTGTTTATTTCACTGCGGAGTAGCATCACAACAAACACGTCAACCTCAGTGGCAAATTGAATTTGAACGCCGTGAGGATTTTATTTGTTCTGTCACTTTGCATGTGTGCAAAGCTTTGCTGTATATTTAGCAGCGAGAATACAGCTGTGTCCCTTTCTCGAAGGGATGGGAAGAGGATGTTTGGTGACTGTCTGGGGTTGGGGGATCGCTAATCGCGGAGAGGCAGAGCGGAGCGACAGCAGTCCCAGCTCTCACACACTATCACACTCACGTGCACTATCAAAGAAAATTCATATCGCTCTGCAAGGAAAGTGAAATAGTCTCTCGAGCCAGAGTAAACACAGTGGCTGCTTTTTGCTGCTTGTGGTTGGATGGAGAGTTCACACAGTTATTTTCAGTCATTTTATAATGTTAAATGAATTAAATGTAAACTTTCCAGACCGCATGATAAACTTTTCCATCTATCGCCGAGCCCTAACTCATCATTCAATACAGAAAGAAAAATTTTGATCGATTGGCTTAGCATTAGTCATGGTCATTTTGTTTGCTTTGCTACCAGTCGTGGTGGAGCTTTTGTACAGCAACACTCTACCAACGGTTGTGACTTAATCTTAGATTTCAGCAGCAGGAAGTAAAGGTTGTTTTCTTTTGCTCTTTTAATGCTCTAAGAAGGAGGAAAAACTGGTAGTGATGTTTCCAGCCCTTACCTGTACTGTAGTTCAATGAAGCTGAGTAAGCAGGGGTTAAAAAAAAAACAACTAAATAATGAAACAATTGTAGTGCACAGCTGTGGAACTCCTATTCCGGTCCTGTGTGTATTAAGTCAACTGTGACACAATGGACAAGAAAAACCCTTCAAGACAAACTCAAGACAGCTATCTTATTATCTTTCTTCATAAAATCTGTACTATAACAGGAGTAATTAGATATCTGGGTGTAACTGGGGTACATATTATGTATGTTCACAATATTTCCACAGGTTGGAGCAAGAAGTTTGCTGCAGGCTATAGTCAACATTTGTTGCATGCCTCCCCGTTTGAGGTGATAGATTTCACCAGCTTATAGCTGAAAGCAGTGCTGGCTGTGTCAGTGCATTCAGGCCTGCTGGGCATACATGTCACCAAGGTTCTACCTATGCAGATGTTTAGTACAGCAAAGGCGTAGTTATGTAAGTTAGTAACTAGTGAGTTTACTTTATGCAGCTGTGGCTACTGTGAGTAAAGACAAAATGTGTGTGACACAATTTTTTTTCTTCCTCCTAATCAGTAGTGCAGGAAAAGCAGGTTGGAGTAATATTTGTCTTAGAAATTAATAGTGTAAGTTCATCATTTTACAGTTTAATCCTTCATAACTTTTTGACAGATTGAAGCGTGCTGTTAGATGGAACACTTGATGTTCAGTCGCAAGACTTGTTCATTTCTATCAGCATCTGATGTCTTATTTTGTCCTTTTAGTTTTAGTAAGGTCTCAGTTACACAGGCCTAGAGACCCGGTCGGTGACCCCCTGGCGACCACTGGTTGTGAGGGGAAAAATGTTTATTCTCCAGCCAGTTGGCAAGTGGTCACAAAGAAGGTGCTATGCCCAAAAACCTCCTTGTGATTGCTCTGGTCACTAGCAGATTGCAGCTGTTGCTCGTAGTTTGCATGAAAGACGCTGACTTATCTGTTAAAACTCTCCATTTACTCTCCGAGCTGCTTGAAAAAGTGTGAAGCAAACCAGAAATGAAGAACGTTCGTCTTCAAAATAGAAGTTGTGCTTTACCTCTGCAACCAACACATTTCAAAAGATGTAACTTTTACTTTGAAGACAAAGGTTTCTGTTTCTGATTTGCATCACACTTCTCCCAGTTTCACTGTAACCTAGCCAGTAGGTTGTAAGTGAAGTCAGCGTCATTTATGCAAACTACTGGCAACTGCGGCAATCTGCTAGCAACCAAAGCAATCACAAGGAGTTTTTTGTTGCAACTCTGTATACCTCTTTGCGACCAATTTCATGCTAGCGACTGCCAGCGACCTCGAGCACCCACTTACAATGTTCAGGGAGTACATGTTTTTCCCTAGCGGCCGGTGGTTGCCAGATGGTTGCCAGATGGTCGCCAACAGGTCTCTAGGCCTGTGTGACTGATGCCGAATGGTAACCACTTGTAAACCTACAGTACATTTAGGGTTTTGTTGAGAGTCTTACTCACTTGAAGAACAGGGCTTAAATTTTAGATGTGTAGTCCAGTTTGGCTCAGTCCTCAACTAATTTTTTTTTTTTTAATAAGGCTCAGTTAAACTGAGGGTTTCATCTCAATGCTTGGTTCACCAGTAGCATCTCTGAAGTTAGCTCAGTCCCTCCGCTTCTCCACCATGGCTGTCACCTAATACTCCTCGTTTGTCTGTGTTTACATTAATGCATAGAGTTCATGCACTTCAGGTGACTTTACAATGCCTCCCCTCTAAAGTGCCCCATTAGTGCCTTTGTTAGTAACATAATGCATGCTCATCAGTAGTGGTGGTGGGTGTAGGGAAGAGGGGCAGTCGCAGTTTTGGTCCTGTTTCAGAGCCAATACTGCCATATTTAAGCAACTGGGCCTCAGTGAGTAACATTGGATCACAGGCTGGCCACAAGTTAAAAATCTGTCTTGTTTTCCAAATGTACCTACATTTAAAGCAGCAAGTGGGTGTGGAGGCTTTGCAGGAGTGTAAAAGCTACTTTAAAAACCAAAAAAGCACACTTGCTGATTTCAGATGTGACTGTCAGATAGCAAACAGTGGTTATAATGTTCCAGTACACTGATGGGAGATGGATTAATGGAGCTGAGGAATCAAATTACACCTGTGCCTTTTCTCCTTCTTACAAGTCAAAATGTATTCTGTGAAAATCATGTGTAATACAAATTAGACCACATATAATATGCTGAAATTTATAGATAGAAATCATGTCTGTGATCGCCAGCACAAATTTTGCCCTTTACAGTGAGATTTTTTTAGGAGTATTTTTAGAAAGTGCTGTTGGAAGCAAGGCTCTGAAGGGTAAAAATGTTCTCAGTGATAATAGTCTAAAATGGTTGCGCAGCCTTTAAGGCGTGCTTTCTAAATGAACAATGAAGTTTGTTTACAGCATGGATTCTCGCTTTGTTATCATTCTTACGTTCCCTTTGGGGTTCATTCCTCAGATAATCCTCTGGGTTTTTCCAGACAACAGAAAATAGAAATGGCAGAACACAGAGCGAGAGATAAATATAGAGTGAAAAATGATAAGCAGTGGAAAAAAAGGCATAGTGAATATGTGCCCTGCAATTGTCAACCAATGATTGTAGTATAAGAGTAAGTGTGGATAAGAGATTATACTGAAGCTGTGAAAATGGGGAAACTCTATGCATGCGAATGGGGCAGTATTACCTTAAGTGCTTGCTGTTCTGCCTGATGTCACATTCAGGTTTGACGAGTCTGCTCAACTGTTTCAGCCTCTGAGGCAAAGGCAAGTTTGCCACCGCAGATTGTTTGAGTAAAATACCAGCTGTAACAGCTTTAATAACACACAAAAGTGATGATAATGTTAGAGTCTGGGTGAGTATCCACAACAGACTGATATTGTACGATTGAGCAATCTAGACTGACTGTTTTATTTATGATGTTTTTACATTATACTTTTACTTGCCACTTTGCCAGGTTTTTTCAAAGTACTAAACAACAAAAGTATGCAGTCTTCCAGCACACTGCATGATGCAATGCACTTCTTTGTTTGGGAACTGCCAGGAGCATGTTTTCTGTGATATATCAGGTATTAATAAGGTAATGAAGCTCAGTGTTTCCATTCCCATTGCTTTTGAAGGGCATGCCATCCTCCAAGTGGGACATCTCACCCCTCCAAGAAAGTGCACTGTGTGCACTTCTGTCATTTCTTTGCTGCATTTTGCCATCATTTGCAGCTGTAGTAATTTCTCTCCACTGCTCCGTGTTTCACTGTGTGTTTGTCAGTTTCACTGTATGCTCTGCTTCATGTCTAAGATACCGATGACCTCCTTCTCACACACTGAGTAAAGGAGACCCCTGTGGAGTGAGGATAATGTTACTTGAGTTTATCTTACCTTATTAACTCATTGTTAGTGCAGTAAAAGGTTCCCAACAAATGTTTATCTGCATAAAACATAAAAACACTGAAGCACTTCTGCACAACCAAATCAAAAGATGAAAAAAAAACAAGATTTTGTAAAAATTAAAGCTTAATATTTTCATTTATTTGTCTGATTTAAGTACACTTATTTCATTAATGTGGCCGCCTTAGTTTTTCCCCTCTCCTCTGTTTCACTATATATGTAAACCCTCCTCCCCTGTCCACACACTGAGTAGAGGAGAGACTGAAGTGAAGATAATGTTACCTTTGTTCCAAACAATTCACTACAATGCCTAACACACACACACACACACACACACACACACACACACACACACACACACACACAGGCACACATGTACACATGTACATCTCCAAGACTTCATTTTTGTGTTTGCTGTTTCTGACTTTTCAGACACATCTAATCCCTTCACCAAGGCCTCTACATTCATGGCAGGAAGAGGGAAAACAATTGCCATTTTGGTTCTCACTGATCCCTCTGATTTCTCTGCTCTTAAATGAAACATGAAAATTCGACATGTCTTTGTGATAACTTGATGGCTTTCCTGTCTGCAGTACGGACACTCATGCCCTTTAACCTCCTTACAGGGTAAACATTGTGACAAATATAGCGAGCCTTATCATAAATGCTCCCACAGCCCTTATCAAACAATGGTTTTGATACACACAGCATGGGCCTGAAGCTTTGTGTGAAGGAGGATCTTGGGAGATTTGAAAAAAAAAGCAAAGGGAGATTAAATTAAGAGTAAGAACCTATAAACTAGAGCTGTAAATATTCAGGAATGTTGTGGTTACACTGTTGAAGATATTCTTTAGCACTTTACATCATTCACTGTGGAGGGATGGTGCTAAACAAGCTGTGAAACTTCAGGAAGTGCAATAAGTAACAAGGCTCTCAGAGGTCCAGTCAGTCAGTGGGTTTGTATAATGAATAACAGGCCGCTGGTGAAATTAATTAGGAGAAATCGAGAGCGTATGTGACAGAATATGAAACACATGAACAGCCAAAGTGCACAGACAGTTATCCGGTAAATGATGGGTTGTGTGAACAGGTTTCCTCAACAACATCATTTATGTCATCAGCAATAATGGTAACCTCTCTAGACTTCCACAGCCTCCGTTCGGCCAGCACGTAAGCATGACACTCTGGCTCAATTGGTTATTGTGTTGTGTGATTACACAAGCTCGCAGGCCCAGTAGACATGCCGTGTTTTCGTTTGGTGAGGCACATATGGGAGGGGTGCGAATGCAAAAGAATGCCCTAACTTGTTTGCAAAGCTTTATGGGTATTCCGCCAAGAGGCAGGATTCAGAATTGGCACGAAGTTGCTGACGAGATATTTAGGATCATAGTGTTTGTCATAATTAATACATACTTGGAATGATATGCTACATTGCAATAAATAAATTAAAATTGTTTCGACATTTAGTGTGGGATTTTATCATGTTTTTTGGTAACAGAGTCCCATGACAAATAGTAGAACTCCATTTCCTTTCCTTGCCTTCTTCCTTCCTGTGTCCACAGATAGCTCTTCATGCACGCTGGGTTGAAGGGTAGAGGGGATCTGATGTTACGCAACAAGCTGGGTGGTAGGGATGAACAGCAAAACGGCTTTCTGCGCTGAAACGGGAAGAAGGTGCTGTAATAAAAACATATGCAGATGAATGCAAATGTGCACAATCACTTGAGCTCCAGGTGGACATGACATTGCTATTGTTCACGCAGTAGATTGAGCGAGGCTGTGGTGTAATGGACACTGGTGTCATACAGATAGAGAAGATAGGCAAATTTAGAAAATAAGTAACAGGGGGAAGAGGGAAACTTTTCACAACTTTGACTTTGACCCTTTGTTTTGAATGTTCCTTAACAAAAAAAGAAAGGGAAAAAAAAAAACTCTCAAAATGTAAGTGTGCAAATAGCATTCAGTCATTTTGCACTCTGTCGTTTCTGTTTATTTTTTAAATTAAACTTCCTGTGTTTCTCATTCTAAAATTGCAAGGGACTTAGGAGTAACAAATGTGTGCACACGTGCATTTCTGTGAGAGTAGTGGTGATGGTGCACTCTCTCATTGGTGCCGTCTGACTCACTGCACCAACCTCACCTGAAAGATTTAAGAGAAACTCCATTCATCATCTGAAGGGCTGGGAAAACACACGTAAATTAAGTGTGCTTTGGTGTCTCGATTATTTTCTTTTGGTGTGATATTATGCTGAAGTTACTGATAAGCTGTAAACCGAAACTCTATTTGAGGTTCATATAAATGTCATGAAAGCCCAGGAGACAACCTCACAGTGGTGCTAGGTCAAGGGGATCCGCAAAGTCAGGATTTGTCCTCTGAGGACCACTAATACAGAAAATCCATCCTGGACTCTCTGCAGATGTGTGCAGATGTTTGTATTCACACACATGTATAAACAAAAAGAAGAGATACAAAAGAAACAGTATAGGATGTCATGGAGCATATGGTGTAAACAGACAGACACTCACCAAGTAATGTGAGCTTAGTTGAGCTCTTTCTCTCAGTTGTAACTCTGTCATGCCCCACCCTGATCTCTCTGTTTGAGTAGAGCAAGAGACTCCAGAGACTTAGTCACACCTCGCACGACTTGCAATTAGATGGTAATTCTACCCTCCAACTCACCCTGACACCATTGCTGCTTTTGTTTATAACATATTGTCCCAGGTATAACTGCTGTTGTCATTTTAACCAATTTATGGCATTGATACAAATATAGTATATTGACATAATAAAGTAAGTGCACCCTTTGAAAGAGCAATAAATTATCAAATATTACTTAACAAGTGTGGTAGACCTGGGTGGATTCACAAGCCACTGGTGGGATTGAATTAAGAAAAACACTTTCAGGATCTGCTCCTTGATACCAACATTTATTGGTATAGGTTTTAATTAACACCCATCTGCCTTGGCAGAGTTATTAAAACACCACAGATAAAATCAAAGGGATTCTCATTGATGGTCTCTTCTCTTTCATTTGGCTTTAACCCAAAATGTTCCCGTAACAGAGCTGTGGAGTGCAGCTTTGAAACCAAGTTCAGTTGGACTTAATCTTTTCAACTTTCTGCCTAAAATGATGCAGTTGTCAGGGGAAAATAGCTGCTAGCTTTAGGTAACGTGTTATCTTCACTTCACTTGGTTCTTTGTTTTTTCACAGTTCCTCCAATAGCCACTAGAGGCTGGTTCCAAAAGTGAAGCATGAAACATGCTCAACTTACCAACATTTAATGTATAGAACATTTTGAACTTTGTGCGTAGTTAGAACTTTGCGAAAGGGTGACTTTTTTTTTAAATAATATACCTCATCCTTATACAGGGAGCCCTAGCAGTCTGCTATGCCTCACCTCTGCCAATTAGAGCCATGGCCTATCAACCATGTTTGTGTTGTTGGTGCCTTTTTATGCATTTTAATGGAATTATGTAACAAATATATATCCTTCTTGGACCGCCCCTAGCTATTAGTCTAGTCTGCACTAATTATTGCAAGTGTTTGAAGATCTGTCCATCATACAAATTATGGATACAGTTTGCCAAACAAGCTTGCTAGTATCAGCTTAGTACTGCACATTCTCCTCTAAATATGGTACCTTCTGTTTTCAAAAATCAACATGGCTGCAGCCAAAACAATAATGTTGAGGCTTTAAAATCCAAATTTCAGAAACCAATGGGTGACATAACAGTGGCCAAGTCCATCTTTAGTTCATCAGGTTGAAGTACTGATGAGCTCATGCCATGGCGAGGCATCCATCATCTATCCGCAGTTCACAAGAATCACTATTCCTTCTACAGTATTGGTCAGGATTCAATCAAACTTGCAAGCAATGATCACCTGATGGGTCTTCACCCAAACTGTGCTCAAGGTCAAGGTCACCATTTGTCGTTTTACAGGCAATAAACTGTGCATTATGATGGATCGTGAGCCAGATGACCTGCTGTGTCCGTGACATTGTGGTTTATAAACAGTCTATAGTGTGCATGTCTGTGGAGGAGCTGCCTCAACCCTTCACATTGTAAAACTGAAAACAAGACTGTGAGGAGGTGCGGGAAAAAAAAACAAAAAACATAAGCAGCACGGGCAGGTGTGACAGAAAAACGTGTCTCAGCATATTCTCCTCCTGTTCATTCAGCGTAGGCGCTGCACCCAAGTCTTGGAAGGGTAGTGAAAACCCTGTAGTGTATTCTGGCATCATGTAGGCTATAGTGTTGCTCATAATTTTATGTAAACCAATGTACATGTAAACAAATTGGACAATACTAAGCAAAATCAACTGAGGTCATGTGCATATGTTGTAGGTTATCAATAACATAGCTATTATGACAGGCCTACATGCAACAGTTAAACGGGATCTTGAGCTATATTATATAACTGTTAGCACTAAATATCTTTGAAGTGTGTGCCCTGTAATATACAGTAAACTGCCTGTCACACTGAATTAACTTTGTTTTGTGGTTGCCTCCAAATTTATTTTAATTATTATATTCGGTGTCCTACATGGCTGCACACAGACACTCAAGCACACACATACTGTATTGCATTCTCAGTGGCTAATGAGCGATTGCTTAGATGGTGCATTAATTAAGAGGGTTCCCAAGAGACTAATGCCAGAATGTGAGGTCCACACACACACATGCACGCAAACAGGACATTCGTGGGTCAAATGGTATTTAGGAGAATTTTGTTTGTTGCTTGCTTGCTAAGACTGTTGGGGGTTAAACTGGGGGCAAGCTAACACCCCACTGTTTTACTATATCTGGGCAGCCAAACACCATCAAAGACCAACAGCAAAACCCATGTTTGTTTGTTTTTAATGCAGTGGTCGATTTTGATATTTGGAGCTGTTTTGCACCCTTCTTTCACACTAGTGAAGTGCTTCATGGTGATATCTCATAATATTTTTAATTAACATATATAGTATATAATATTTTACAATGCATATCTTTATACATATCTTTCAGGGTCTTTTTTTTTTAATTAGGTACATTCATTCAACACAAGTATCTCATGAGCCAATCATATGGCAGCAACTCAATACATTTGGACAAGATGACCTGCTGAAGTTCAAACTGAGCATCAGAATGGGGAAGAAAGGTGATTTAAATGACTTTGAACGGGGCATGGTTGTTGGTGCCAGACAGGCTAGTCTGAGTATTTCAGAAACTGGTGATCTACTGCATAACCATCTCTAGGGTTTACAGAGAATGGTCTGAAAAAGAGAAAATATCCAGTGAGCGGCAGTTCTCTGGGTGAAACTGCATTGTTGATGTCAGAGGTCAGAGGGGAATGGCCAGACTGATTCAAGATGATAGGAAGGCAACAGTAAGTCAAATAACTCGTTACAACCAAGGTATGCAGAAGAGCATCTCTGCACAACACATTGACCCTTGAAGCAGATGGGCTACAGCAGCTCTGGGCCCCTTAGAACCAGTTGAGCGTCATTTAAACGCCACGTAGCCAGCATGAGGAATCTCTGAGGAGTGTTTCCAGCTCCTTGTTGAATCTGTGCCACAAAGAATTAAGCCAGTTCTGAAGGCAAAAGGGGGTCCAAACCGGTACTAGTAAACTGTAACTAATGAAGTGGCTAGTGAGTGTACATCCACCAAACTTTCCACTTTTATTCCTGTATATATTCTGAAGTTTTTCTGTGTAACATGTAGAGCCTGATGTATAGAACTATATTCTGAAAACCATACCAAAAATGAACTTTTTCCCAACAGTAGTTTCTAATTTGTGAAGTAATAAAAAGAGATTCCTTCTTTAAAAGCTTCTCACCCTTATGTGCCAACAAATTAAACCATGATTTTGAATCCTGCTTTATCCATTGGTCTGATTTCTGTTCTGAAAAAATGTGCAAATTCATCAAGCAGCAATCTACTGGGCTGAAAAAAATTAAGCCAAGGCATAAGTGCCAAAAACAGTTCCTCTAGTGTCCATTTGAGGCTCCAAAAGTGAGTCAGTCTGCATAGACTCCCATGTTAAAATGCCTAACTAAGCAGCACAAAAAGCGTGTTTACAGCCTGGTGCAAAAAATGGGTTTGGCCTCCATGGGTAATTTCCACCTTCATAACAACTTTACCTTGGGTGACTTTTTTTTTTATATAACTCATCCATCTGGATGCTGGGGAGGTTTTAGGTTAGGGGCATGTCTCCTTGGTTTGACAGGTGTGCCAGCCCAGGCAGCTGTTGCTGCTGGCTGTCTTTTGCTAATTAGAATCACTGAACTGAACCCCTCGACTGTCTTTATGCTGTTGGTGCTTTTTGGAACATTTTTTTTAATGAAATTATCTGGCAAATCATATGGGCTGCTGTGAGGTACAGCCCCTCCAAGAAATTTCCACTTAATTTTTGTTGATTTTTATTAGTATGTTACTTAGCACTAATTAGCACTAATAACTAAGCTTGCCAGCGTTAGTGGACAACTTGTCGGAATATGGCTTCCAAAGAAAACCCCACATGGAGTCTCTTAGATATAGTTAAATATATATATCTCTCTTGGATACAGTATATAATCATTTCCATATGTAAACATACATTTTGAGTAACGCATTTGAGTAATGCATGCCTTAATCAATAAAACAGTGTTACTGCATCAGCTCATGTACATTTAGTCAGAGGTGGGCTCAGCACTCGTTCAGTTTTTGTGTTTGAGCTTAACTTGCCTCCCACACACACTTCAGTACCCACACTGATTAGACCAAACATGTTTGAGCCAAATCATAAAGTCTGTGGCATGCCCAGACTGGAGCGGAGGTGTCAATATTGAATCCTTAGAAACCTTAACTGCACAGAACAATCAGGGAAGATTAGTCTTTATTACCAGGAAGTGCTCCACTGGGGTCAGCAGAGGCCATATTGGCTCTGATTTTCTAATCACAACTGGTCAGATTTAGACTGGTGCTTAACCCTTAAGCAATCTCATACATCATGCTGATTAGAACTGCCCAACTCTGTCTGAAATGTACACACAGAAAAGAGGAGATAAGTACAAAGCCTGGAGCAATATCATCTTCCCAGAAGAGAGCTTTCTGGCATTTCTCTGTAATCTCTAATGTGTTTGATTTAAAAAAAAAAAAAAAAAAAAAAAAGCGGCCCCCCCAGCCCCCCACGCCACGCATATTT
>VVAS01094826.1:8299-21435 GCA_015103295.1 Ptychochromis oligacanthus | reverse complement strand
GTTCTGTAAAGGTCAGCCAAGTCATGGTCTTGGAGGCACTGTTTTTGCCCATTCCCAGGGTTAGATACATAGTCAGAATTAATGACTCTAGACCCGTCTCCCGTTCTTACCCCAACCTTCAGATATACGACTGTTTCATGTAACCTCGTACACCCCTATAAATAGATTGAGCATGCCTGTCTGAACTGACACTCCTTTCCAATAAACTTCACTATGATAACACAAAGCCACACATATATACCCCAGAAAGATATTCAAAAGGCAGCTTCCATCTTTTACACTTACAGACACACGTCCTCAAACATGAGCAGACTCATTTAACACCTTACATGCTTCTGATAGCTCTTCTCTTGGATGCATAATGACGCACAGCTCTCCAGAGCCAGCTGCGTGCATTGTTCGAACTTGCCAAGGCTCGTTAACACTGACAGTGGTAGCTTCCGAAGGACAAATGCCACATATATCAGTGTGCAAAGAGTTTCCCCCTTAGTCTTGAGTTTGCCTTTTCAGTTGTGTTCTACTTCTTTGTGCTGTTGAGCATCACATGCTGCAGCTATAAAATAACTTTCTGGTGTTGTTGACAAAGCAGCAGTGGCCACTTAACCATATGTTAGGAAAGATACTTTTATATTCTTTGCTTGCATCTTTTGTTTCCAAAGAACTGTGCTGATTCTAAATAGAAGATCTGCAATTAGTCAACATTGCAAAGGAAAATGATAATTAGAGAATTGTGTTCAGATTTTCATTGCTATTTGTTTTTTTGTGTAAATAAAAGTCAGTGGAAAGTTAGGAGGGAAATAATTATCTTCAGTTTCTTATTAGCTATTTATACTTATTACTATTTCTAATAGCAATAAGTTGAATAATAGATTTCAGATAATTATCTACATTAAACATTATGGCCTCAGGTTAAGCCCTAACCTAGGTTTAGCTCTTAAATGCTGTGTGAGAAAAGTCCTGGAGGAGCCCGTAGGGCTCAGAGCCTATCGCAACATTTCCTGTCACTTAAATCTCCTTCTCAGCGTTACTTTATATGATATAAAATGAGTTCATTTTTTTATTATACTAATTTTAACCATTTTTCTTGGATGTTTTCCACAAAGAGGTAAACTATAAATAGCACAGTCAGATAAAAGTAATAAGAAGGAGATTTTTTTCACAGTCAGTTGTCCTCTGATAAATTCACTGGTAGGCGATTAAGGCAACCAAAGTGATTCTCATTCTCTATAATAACTAGTATCTTCCTGACTCCTCTGTCTGGCAGAGCCAGTAGGGATAAATCTTCTATAAAATGGGATAAATTACATATGTAAGGTGATAAGCGTGTGTGAGCTTGGGGCTTCCAGGATTATTTAGTGTGCAGCTCATTACTTAGTGTACAGCTGCTTAGCCATCCTTTCTGCCCTGAGCTTGGCGTGCGTCACTAACATTCTTTGTCATAGTACTGTACATACCTGAAGCTGGAGGGGGCTGAGTCCTGACGCTGCTGCAGCTGCCATTGTGGATGGAATGAACTGCACCGGGTAGTTATCACCTGTCAGGGACAGAGAGAGAGAGACAACAATGCATACAGGTTCAGACAATGAGCCGGCCCACAGCGACCAGGCAAGTGCCAACATGGATTCTGGGCCCTCCACTACTTTTGCCACAGCAATGTGGCACATTGCAACGAGCACTCGGCTTCAAGCCCAAACATCTGCATTAACGAAAAGCCTACGGCGGTTTGACTAGAGCAGAATTACTTAAGAAAGTTCCACACCATTCCCTTCTTACTCCACCTGTGCACCACAAATCCCATGACAACAGTAAATAAGACATTGTTAAACAAGTTGGGAATTCTTTAAAGGTGTATTTGAGTGTGCGTGCATGTGTTTGTGTTCTGATTAGATGTTAAATATCTCCCTTGGTATTCAGTTAGTGCTTTTGTAAAAGACCAGCATGTTCTCTCAGGCAAGTCATACAGCTGTAGACTTGTCTGGCTATTGTTCAGCACAACATTGTTTGTTTCTGAGTGATAGCTTTGGCAGCACAGTGAAAGCACTTGTATGCAAACTGGTTAGAACAAGTGTGCAGTCACAATAGCAAGGGTAAAAAACACACATTCTTATCTCATATGTCACTGTGATCAAGCAAGGAGGAAATGATCTCCAAATAGCAGCACTATTCATTACTGTTGGCCTCCCATCAGCACATTTGTTAGACAGTGATATAAAAGTGGCTGCAGTATGAGTGATATCCATGGGGTTGCAGAAGTCTTTACACAGTCAACCTAGTGTGTTGAGATAGACAGAACATCCCCAGTGAGACTGGGCAGCACAGCATTCATAGAGGGGAGGTTGGTTTGAGGCATGTGTCTGAAGGAGGGGAGGTGGGGCACATGGTGAGAGTGGGGAGGGGTAGTTGGCCTTCGCTCAGACCCCACTTTTGGCTGTCACTTCTCCGCACAAACATATGGAGCCATTAAGCCACGGACAAGGCAAATGTATATACCTTCTCTTTCACTTTGCCCTCGTCCGCCCGCCTCACTTTGCAATCTTGTACAGCACAGCACAATGTGATACAGGCCATGGAAATCCAATCCCCATTTAGTAGCAAATAAAATCACACAGCAGAAGTGGTTTCAAATAGTGCTAAGTTGGATGTAGGGGGGTGCACTGTGGTTATTTCTACACACCTCCTCTTTTTGGTCTCGCTTTTCTCCCTGTCTCATTTGCTCTGTGCCATCTGTGACGTAGGGTTTGGGGATAATAAATCGCTGGATGTCTTTAGATGTCATGTGAAACCTGGGGAGGGTCATGTGCTACACTATGACTGCTGGGGGATCTTGGGCTCCAAAGTCTGGGTCTTGGGTCATCCAAATCTGTGTCTAGGCACCAGACTCCAGCAGAATGTGAACTCTTCCAGGTTATCACCACTTGTAACTGTACAGGAAATGCTTTTAAAATGTTTTACCCTGTTTTTAAACTGCCTCTTGTTGGTTTGCCTCAGAGAGCATGAATTCTAAATGGTAAGGGGGTAGTAGCATTGGTGACGCCATGGTCACAACAGGCTATATTTCCCTGCTCATGTGGTGCCAAAAAATAAGTCGTAGATCTGCTGAGGGTTGACAGATGTAGCTGAGACCTTTCTTAGGGTAGATCAAATTATGATGAATGAACTATGACAGCAAATGTCAAACCTGATCATCTTTTTTCACTTGGCTTTTAACTTTCATTTAACTAGAAACAAATGAAGAATTTCTGTATTTTGATTTGAGAAGTGTACATCATGGAGGTGACACAAAGATCTTACAGTTCGCTGTCATTTAGACCTAAACTAAACTGAATTACAACTACAACAACTTTTGCTTTAAGTGCTCATGCATAGTAATTGTACTGTTGTGATAAGCCATTTTTTTGGAGGGGGTGGGGGGTTGTATGTATACTACAACTTTTTTTTTTACATTTAATATTTAATATTTTTTATATGTTGATGAGTCACCCTAACTTAGCCATAATTACAAAATGATTCTTTTATGTTTAACAAGACCCGCTTAGGCAAAAAACTTCACACTCGACATTGTGAAGTAGATCAAATGAACTGTAAAAACCAGACAGACTGTAGGCATTGCTTGAATGCTTTCTTTTACAGGGGTACGTTCCCCATTATTGATCTCCTGTGCCCCAGTAAAATCTCAGGTTTGACTTTCAACAAGCTCCTGTACTTGCCAGTGGATTCATTTAGACTGAATGTAACAGAAAAACAATAAATTTTTATTCTAATCCAAAACATCAAAGCAACAGTTTAACACAAAATACAAACTGAGGTGTGTATTTTACTTGTGTATCTGCTGACATGCAGGTAGCAATCCAAGGATATGCCCTTTGTATGAAATAAGAATCAAGATTACTGTATGATAAGCTGAGTCACATTACATTTGCCAAAATGAAAAATAGTGCAGTGCAGTTTCATGCTCAAAAAATAAACCAACTCTGTTTGGACTTAGTGTAGGACATGAGAGGCACTCTCAAACGTCTGAGGAATATTTTGTTTACTTTAGATTATATATGTACTGTATGTGCAGTATTTTATAAATGGTTAACTCAAGTCATGAAGTTTTATTGTGAAATGCAGAAGAATGCACATAAATACTTTTAATAAAAATGATATATCTCTGCATTTTTGCCTTTACCAGTAATTGTTACTGTTGCAGCAGAATGGCAAAGGCAGCAAAAGTGAGCCAAGCAAGGGGGCTTTATATATCACATTGTATAGCATGTTTTAATACACCAAGAAATAAACATGTGATTTGAGTAATGCCTGATTGAGCCCCTGTAGAGCTTTATGTCTAGCAATGCCCCTGAAGCAGATGCATACAAAGACTCCTTCCTCGTGGGAAAAAGAAATTAAATTATGAAACTTAATTCAATTTTCTTTCCAGTATATCAAGAAGAAAAAAAATGTTGTCCAGCTTGAATGACTGAAACGCTACAAAGGCTGAGCAGTTTAAATCTGACAACTAATAAAATAAAATAAAATAAGATAGCATGAGAAAACTATCAACTGTCAGCAGGATATCTATGAGGAAGACTGGCAGAGGAACCTAAAAACTATGGGGTCATTCTGCAGGTCCATTAGAGGCACCTCAGACTGAATGCTGCAATGTCTGTGTTAACAGTGCGAACAGGCTAGGAAGTCCAACTTGTATCTATTTGTTTAAACGATGAGTTGGTGTCTCTATGACTGTGCTTGCCTACCATGCAACACCAGGCCATTGAGCACAGCCAGTGGATGGGGTGATGACTTACCACTATGGTGCCAAAATGAATCTGTTGCCATGTGAGCACCACAGGTTTGGGGGTCATAAGCAGTGGTCCCTGGGAGCTGTCTCATAATGATAACATCAGATTAGTGTGCCTTAGTCTTGGAAGTAAATGGTTCGCCACTCACTTCATGGAGAAAGGACACAGAAGCATCCTGTACACGCTGCAGGTGGTGATGATAACATTGTGCTCTCTGGGTATATTGTGTATATTGTGTTGGACAGGGAGAAATAATAAAGGCTTTGAAAATACCTCTCTTGACTACAAGAGTCATTTTCAGACCCCCTTTGCTATTTCTTCATGAGCTCATGAATTATGCAAGAACTATGCACACGGTAACCCCCTGAACATGATTCCATAATAGCTCCTGTTATTTGAACTAAAACATTTTCCGTGTCAAACCTATTGCAAAAAGCACACTGGTAAAAGACTCCCCCTCAGGCACTTTGTTTAAGCTGTCATGGCTCCATAGTTCAAAAATAGCTGACTTTCTTTTTCATCCTGTGGTTTTATAGTTAATTCATTAACTGCACTACCACACCTTTTAATGTTCTGTTGCAAACCTGCTGACTTCTAAGTGTTTTCTTTTTCTGTTTTTAGTCCTCTTTTTTGTTCTGGAGCTGTTTTACAACAGACAAGGACTTTTCTTTTTTCAGGCTGACTAATGGTAAGGGTTTCATCAACATAAAACATTCTTTCGTTCTGTTTTCCCATGCAGGACTCAAAATGAGCAACTTTTTTTAATGGACAAAATTTAGTTGGAATTTGATTAAAGAACTAATGTACATAATAAAAAAAATAACCTGGGCCTGGGACCAACTACACAATGTAATGTGGAAAAATTTACAATGTGTAAAAATAGGTTTCCAAAATACAAAGGGAGCAAGTGAGGCATGCTGTTACAAGCAGTGCAAACAGTAATTGTGCAGGCAAACCTGTTCTTGCATCATCTACAGAGTATCCAACTCTTAACTGTGCTTTAATTACTTGTGTTATGCTCACAAGACATAATTGTGTGAAACTGTCATATGGGAGTTGCTTTTTTATTTCCATAGATTTGGAAAGTGTTTCATGCAGGGTCTTGGGTTTCATCCCATGTTCTTGGATCTCTGACAGAGGATACTTGAAAAACTATTACAGCCAGCACACTCCTGAAAGATACTTTCACGTTGATGACATGTTTACATTCCTCTGCTTTTCTGCCCATATCTATTGTTCCACATGGACAAGAACATTCCCAGGCTTTGCTCTCAAATCTGTGTTCAGACACAGCAGAGCATGCCAGAAGCCTCAAGTGTGAATGAAGCGTTTAAGTCTGACAACTTCTAGACTGAAGATTATAGTTATGGATAAAAGTATAGGGTGGGGTGGGGTGGGGTTGGGGGGCATAGCAAGCAGGGAGAACAGAAGCACAATATGACCAAAAGGCTTAATTTGCAAGCATACCTGGCTTATAAGACATTCCTGGAGGGAAGAGAAAGCCTTGCTGGGCGGCAGCTGCTGCTGCTAGAGTGCGTTGGTCGTGTGGAAAAATGGGGATCATAAGCGGAGGCATGTGACCCTGGACCTGCTGAACAGATAGGGAGCAGAGATCAGAGAGAGGCCTAAGCATAGGCACAGTACACAGAAACACAGAGCCCACTCAGGGGGAGGCCAGATCACAGCTCTTGCTAACGCGTGCTGACAGGGGTCTCTGCGGCAATGACGGCCCTCGTGTGCTCACACAATACCTGGCTGAGCTACGCCTGCTCTTAATCCAAACCACAATTTCACCTCGGCACATCAAAGGCCTCGCATTCATTGTTCCAGCATAAGTTAGAGGAAGTGACATGTACTGTAGGACAGAAAGCAGAAAGCCATAGGTTTGTATGGCTTCTGTGGTGAATACTGTGTGTGTTGACAGAAGTATTAAATATGCAAA
Organism: Ptychochromis oligacanthus; assembly: GCA_015103295.1. Taxonomy (NCBI): domain Eukaryota; kingdom Metazoa; phylum Chordata; class Actinopteri; order Cichliformes; family Cichlidae; genus Ptychochromis; species Ptychochromis oligacanthus. Next base: position 14,712 of record VVAS01094826.1, on the reverse strand, counting down.
GTAACAGACCGCCCAACTCCCAATTTTGAAGACATACAGGGTGCCCGGTCTTAATGAAACGTAAGGACAAAGAAAACAGTGGCACTCACTGATGAGTTTGCTTCACAGTGTTTATTGAAAGCCTTTAATAAACCATCTTTCTAGATGTTACAGTCTACAAGAGGATTTTTAATGTTTGCTGCAGATGCAGAGCCGGACATGCACGAAGACATACCAACCTCAAGGGAATCATAACTTGTAACCTAATCTTGGATGATCATTTGTTCACATGATAAAAACCTGAAGACAATCCAGGAATTTACTATCACTGCTTTTAGTGGAGAAAATGGGAGGTAGTTGAAAAGTGCTTGCTCTTTTTCATTTTAATGTCTTTCCCAGTCTGTGTTCAACTCACATATTAACCGTCACCATGCAGCCTGTTGCTGGCTTGCCTACTGGGAATATCAGCACAAACTCCCTGTATTTGTGTGTCAAGGGTAGGTGAGTTGCTTATGTATCAAAAGTGGTGGTGTGTGGGGGTTTGCAAACATGCTGCAAGTCCAATTTTACTGTCATTCTCTGCTTCCTGAAACTCTATGATAGGGAGCAGCCTGGCTACCATGGGCCTGTGAGGGTTAATCCAAGACTGAGCCAAATCACCTCAGGGGAACCTGCTTGGAAATGGGTTAATAAAGGTCATCCCCCAAAATAAACACTTTACAGAATGTTTCTCCATTCATCCCTCCTTAAAATCAACTCGCAATAAAACGGGCCTGGGTGCAATTACTGCCGCTGCATTGGGGCATGAAATCAACCTGTCCCATGTTCTGGCTGAGGTCTGCTATGATCTCCACTTTTGAGTCTGTGTTGCTTCCCCTGTAGACCCTCTACAGGAGTAGTTGCACCCAGTTTCTCTCAGAGCTAGCAGGCTAAACCTACTTTAAACAACTTTATTGATCTGTCCAGAGGTGCAAAGCTAGACTGAAAACTAAATAAATAGAAGAATTTTATGCCTACTGAGCGTTTACGGAAGTGCAAGTGCAGAAAGTGCATTATAGAAGAATAGAAAAGTATGTAATTCTTCCAAAAGTAATTCTGTAAAATGTGCTGTTGGTGAAGAAAAATAAATGGCCAAGGAGACTGCGGCAAATGTCCTTAAATAAAACATTGCTTTATAGGGATTTGTGTTCCAAGTTTCCAGGCTGAATGAATGAAAGATGGAGGTTGGCCTTGCATGTATGGAACATATGGAAAAACACAATAATTAATGTCACAACATGAGGTAGGGCCAGTGACAGGCAGGGGGACACAGCTTTGCTCTGTCTGTGTACTTGGACTGGTAAAACAGATGGAGTCTGTTGCTGAATGTGCGGTAGTCACAGGGCAGAAAAGGACTCCCTCAAGTCCAAATCCCTTTAAGTGTGCTATGTGGTAGTTCATGTTTCATGAATTAGTTAACATGCATCAGTTGTTCAGAAGTGTTTTTAAATCAGTAGTTTTTTTGTTTTTTTTTTACTTTGGATTTTTAATTTAAAGTTAAAATGTTTTTCTGAATGAATATAATGACAAAATGACTACATTAAATAATAACAAAATTGTTTAAGGGATGTATACAGATTATGCACACTTTATATACACTATAATGAGAGACATCAGCACAAGTAATCTGATGCACGTATGTATTTCTGCGGCAACAGTAAATGATAAAATCTAAATGATATAATTTCATCTGGGATATAAGCTTTTATTACTATTATTACTCTAAAATATGGAGCAAATATACAACGTTCATCGAGGCAAGACAGATCAGAACTGTGCGTTGAAGGGGAAATAAATGCAATGAAGTTGAATGGTTGTGATTTTCAGTAATGAGCTCAATGCATTAAAGTTTAATTTACACCAGCTAATGTCAGAGAAAGGCAAATCAAATTTTGAGGGGCTTCAAGGTGGCAACAAATAGTGGAGATTAGCTGAGCTGTCAATTAACAGCTGGCGCAGTGGCTGAGTAGATTATAATATTTTCATGAGTCCCTTTTTCTTATTTTTAGAATTGATTGTTAAAGCAGTGTAGCAGAAAAATAAAGTGTATTTTAGGAAAATCTACATGAATGTTTAGATTCCACTTGGCTCTGTTTCTACATCCCCCCCCCCCATACCTTATAAGAGTTACCCTAAAGTCCATCTATCCATGGGCGGAGTGCCCAGGATATTTCTAATGCCAAGATGATCTTGAGGAGTCGGAGAATGAAGTGGAGCAGATGTGAGTGGGGCACTCGGGCAGTGTCTTCCCTTCCCCTCATAAATACAGCAGCATTGTTGTGCTGGCACTGCTATTCCTTTGTCTTAGCACTGCTAAGTACTGGATAATGTCATTTCACACCATCTGCCCCCTGGCTTCATTAAAGATACATGAATGGGCTATCTTATGAGGAACAGGTGCTATTGTTTGTCCCTCAAGACTCAGCAATAAGGATCTGACTCGGAATACTTGAAGAGGAGCATCTGTAGTGATCAGTCAGACAGATTTGGCTGAGGCCCCCGTCTCTGCCAGCACGCGCTCCAGCAGAGGTTTCCGGGGGAAACGGGCTCCCTTGCAACATGTATCATCAATTCAGATGACCTGATGAAGTCTGTAGCAGCCCAGTACACAATCTGTTTCCCTCTCAAGGAGATGCTGGTATTTGATAAATAGAACTCGCTTGCATCTACTGTGTGTAGTATTCCAAATTGTATACACACCATATTATAAGAGAGCTCTTTCTTTTTCTTTTTCTTTTTTTTTAAGGAATAAACTTAATTTTGAAAAATATAGCACACACCTATGTCCAGTTGGAGTTTCATGATTTGGAAACTTTAACAGATCATTCATTTGACAAAATAAATGTTAACAAGAATAAGTTTAGCAAGTTAAACAAGAAACTCCACAATGGTATAAAGCAGCAGCCCATCCTGCGGTCAGACTGCAGAGGTCAAGCAGGCGGTTCAGATGTCTGATGTGTAAATACACAAGGTGTTAAAAAAACAGGGTAGACTTGAAAGAGCTCCCTTTATTTCTCCGAGCACTTAAAACACACGCAACATGCACTCAGGCACACACACGCCCAAAAAGCATTTTAATACTGCATTAATTCATGTATGATAAACTCCTTTTTTATAGCATTTTCATTAATTAGTATTCCTATAAACCATCAAAAATACAGATTAGACTTCACATATTTTAAATGAAAGATGCATTTTTAATTTTTAAGAAGCTGTGAGATTAAAAACAAGTTTCACATTTCCACAGAGCTGCATTAGGCTGAGATGACAGTAAACGGAGAATTGTGAACGGTGGTGTTTTTATAGACTACCAACCATCCACCTACAGCACTCATGCAAGTTGCTCCAAAACATTCAGTGCAAATGGAGATGAACAGCACATTACAGCACTCACTTGGGACCCTGTCAACACCCATGCTCCTCACTGTCTGTTATAGCCTCCACAAAGCAACCACGAGGGCTCAAGACCCCTGCCGGCATTCCCTCTGAACCCTTTTACATTTTCATGCACTGATTGACGCTCAAGTTTGCTAATCACTATAGACTACAATGGTCTATGTCAAGGAAACTGTGAGGGTTTTTGTTTTTACTGCCAAAATCATTCAGTATTAACAAGATTAAAATACAAAAGGAGCAAAAAAGGCAAATATCTTGCTCAGTGCCACCACTGCTCACGGTTATTAGCTTGAAAGAACCTGTGAGATCCCGAGTCTTCTGTTCTGATTAATTACCACTTGACTCCTTTTAACACACTTCTCTCACACACATATCCTTATCTTGGATATAATCTGCACACATTTGTCATGAGGAGACTTGCAAAAAGTACTTTTATAAAATTACTGACAACAATAAAACCACAGGTAGGCGAAAAAATCTGAGGACTTCATGGCAATAATTTTTAATTCTGCAAAATTTAGACTATAAAAAACACCGTACCCACTAGAAAAAGATCACAGTCACCAGTAATCTTTTAGAAGGGAGTTCACATTTCACTGTCACCTCATTTTAATAAAATTACCTCCTCACTTTAGTAGTTGTCAGCCCTCGCTAATCTTCGTTTTCACATTTTCTGTTGGAGAGATTCTGTAATTTCACCCAAGGAGGATAGACGTAAGCTGTTGGTGTAAGAACTGATAGTTCACACTTTGTTTCCACCCTCCTCCTCACTCACTTCCACACCAAATGCTTGCTAGTAGAAATCACCTTTTGTAATTCATTTAAAGGAAAAGCGATCTTGAGTTAGCTGGCAAGTCTGGCTACATCCCAACAGCAGCACATACACAGTAAACTGACACTAGACAGCAGGATATGTTTAACACCCGCCACTGTGTACGTACACAGCCTGCTGGGTGTACAATGGTACCGGAGCATAACCAGGAGGAAAATCACTCAGTGGAAGCACTTCTGCTGAATACCCTTTTTTCAGGATTTCTCCCGATGAAACAATCAGATATTACTCCTCTACTGCTGGTCACATGCTGTACACTGAACAGTTACACCATGTGGCAGACATGCGCATTGATCGAACACAGATCTGATGGTGTTTGGATTTGTCTGTAACTAATGGTAATCAGACAAATAGATCAATAGATTTGAACCTGACTTTGATGCTCCAGACTATGAAGGCCTTCATCTTAGCACATTATTCGGGCTTGTCCAGAATAACTGGAAACGCTGGAGAGCTTCAGGTCACTGACAAAGGGCCTTTGTCCTGTTCAAGTGTCTGTCTTTTTCTCCTCACTTCCTTCCTGCTTCTGAAATCTTTATACAACACCCCTTCCTACAAAAAAAACATATATAGACATAGTATAGAAAACTCATAAAAAAATTTTGTGAACTGTTTATGTACAGCACCAGTTATGAAGTGTGCACTGTTCGCTTAAGCTCGAGTGGGACGACACACATCCTTCATTTTTGCATGTGTTACACTAAGTAAAAATCCAGACACTTGAGTGAGGTCAGGCCATCCAGAGGGAATAAGCAATGGTTCCACTAATTCCTTACAAAGTACAACAAGCCTTCTTGGAAAAGTGCCATTCCAATATGTCTATATTAAGTCGACAGGAGCTGAAAGCAGAGTAGTCCAACCCTCTGACCCACCTAACACATCCCACCCCAAATCCCTCCACTCCAGCCCTCCTCTACATCATGCCTCCTCTTGACTTCCTTGGAATCCTGGATAAAACTGCAGGCTACTGTTTGCTTAAATACAGTGCCTGGCATTTACAGGATTTCAGCATAGTGCGCTCTACTCAGATTCAATGTAGTTTTAGTATTAAATGTTGTAAGAAGGAAATAAAAGTCCAACTGTGACGCAAAGTGGTAAATACGAGGACAAAAACAAGATTAAAAAAAAACCCAAAACATTATCAAGCCATTGCATGAATACAAAAAAGGTCTCAAAATTTTATAGAATTTAAATGTCAAGGTCCAGCCTCATGGTATTTTATTCTGGTTTAAACCTTTTTAATTAAGTAGGTATATGTTGACGTTTTCATGCTACACCTTTCTGTTTTGGTACACCGTCTGTGTTTGATTCTGAAAATACTAACCAAAAAGAAATATATGCTTGCACATTAGTGTTTGAAATTTGTGCTCACAGCAACGTAATTTTGCGTTACATCCATGAGAAAGAGATTATTTTTTAAAAATCTGAGTTATATTGACAACTGTACACGGTGATGAAATGGGAATAAGTGTACTGCTTCAGACCTTCATTGCAGGGAGTTAGGCTCTAAATATATTCAGCTTCATGTGCACATTGTAGAAGTTGGAAATCATGGGATAATGTGTTATATTTCACTATGAAACATAAAATTCTTTCAAAAAACATATAAAATATTTAAATGAAAGGGAAACACCTCTTGCAAATATAAAGTTAATGAGAAAAAGTCTATTATCTGTTTGAAACAGAGGACCACCCCTAATTTGCGTGATGGAATTGTCTGCACTACGGTTGGGTTTCCCCTTCTGTCCTGTCATCCTTTCATAGACTAAGGCTCTGTCTTCACTATTACCGCCCAGCTGCCAGGCCCACAGAACACAACAGAGCCCATTCTGTTGTTCAGAAGAAAGAAGGCCTGTCAGGAGTGGCAACTTTATTAGACACACAAGTGCACTGACACTTTCAAACATGCTCAAATTATGATGAACAAGAATAAAACATCAAATTGTATAAAAGATAAAACAAGAGAGGTTTGAATAAAGAATTAGCAATTTAATGAAAACAAATGGTTGAGAGTAAAAAAAGGCATTTTGGTAACTGAATTCTAGAAAAACAAACAAAAAAATCTATAACTCTTTTTCTACAAAAAAAACAAAAAAAAGGGTGCAGGACAACAACCCCCCCCCAAAACAACAGAAAGAGCACTGTTTGAATGCCCCCCCTCCCCAGA
>VVAS01094624.1:0-15779 GCA_015103295.1 Ptychochromis oligacanthus | reverse complement strand
GACACATTTACATATGGGGAGACAGATAAAATAAATTACCAGTTCAAGAGCAAGCTGATAATAAGACCTCTCAAGGGCTATCATGTTTCTTCTTTATTGTTGCTGTCCTGAGGTTAAATTTGGATTTGTTATGAGGCTGAAAACATCTGACTAGAACACACTTTTTCTTAAAGAGTAGGACAATATATGTGTGGGTGCTAGAAAAAAAAATGGCTGACTCTCATCACTACACTGTCACATACACATACTGCAAGTTTTTGATATCAGTGGTAGATACTGTATGCTTTGATGTACGTGATGACATTTAGAATCCCATATGTCAAGACTGTTGGAAACAAACCTTTATTTTGTGAGCCACAAATTTTGCTATGCGGATTGTATTTTATTTGCTGTCATGCAGTTACATTCATTATGATGATTTGAATTATTCAGATAGGTTTGTTTAGTTTGTTTAGTAAGCCTCAGGCAGCTCATCTATGCATGGGTACCCAGAGGCAGAGTGTAGCTATCCTTCTTCTGTCTAAACCTTAGACTCCTTGTGTTGGGTAATAAGTCGCTATAATAATCAATCACAAACAGCATTCTTATTTCCAACCTAATCCAAAACACTAGATCTAGTATTACTCTGTAGTATCTTCTACTCACTCACAGGTTTTTTTTGTGTGCGTGTGGTCTGATTACTCTGTGGCCTGTAGTACCTGAAATGTATTTGCTCTCTTTCAACCTCTTCTCTGTCCTTGCCAGCTCAATGGCTTTGTTGCACTCAACTCCTCTTACAGCAACTGAAAGAATATTCAGTCAGAATATTTTTCCCCACAAGTTTTTCCTTTTTCTATCTGTCTGTCTATCTGTCTAGCAATCTGTCTATCTTTGGTGCTTTTAGGGTCTGTGGTTATATTAAAATCTGCCTTTTGCAAATTTTCAGAGAACCAGATCCCTCATGGCTTTCCAACCATTGATATGGGCCCTCAGCTAAAGGTGGTTGAAAAGACCAGAACTGCCACAATGTTGTGTGCCGCCAGTGGAAACCCAGACCCAGAGATTTCATGGTTCAAGGACATGCTGCCCGTGGATATCAGCAACAGCAATGGGCGCATCAAACAACTTCGCTCAGGTACAGTTTTATTTGATCTGATTTAATATCTTTAAGGTTTTACTTTGCATGGCATACTTATAATGTAGCAAAGGCAACTTTGCATACCAACAGACATAAATAATGTTAGACGTGAGGATATGTTGAAAAAGAAAAAAGACGAAAGGTCTTTGTTCTTGTATGATTTCATGTATTCACTTTCATCACAAAGGATCTGAAAGTGTTATTCAACTTGTCATTGTCCCCTTGATTACTTGGCTGAGTTCTTACAGAATGTTATTCCTCAAAGCAGCACAGCAGCACAGCAGTCACTTTAAAAGTAACTCAAATGTTGGAATGATGTTCTGCTATCTGCTATACTTGACAGCGATGAATGCACTTGTAACCTTTTAAAATACAGAAAAAAATTTTTCACCGCATTAAATATTCCTTAATTCTCTCTTTAACATGCAGCTGGGTCACAGTGAGGCCAGCCAATGCTGCATTTGCTAGGATTCAACCTTGTGCAAAATATTGAGGCACTCTTTGTTCACAGTAGTTGTTCTGTTGATCAGTAAAGAGATGTTGCCTGACTTGGACCAGATGGAAAAGGTTCAAGGTGGGAAGAGGTTTTTGACCAGTCTTTTGCATGATAATTTATTTATTTTATTTATTTATTTATTTTTAAGTTAAAAACAGCATACAAATCCTTTTCAGACATTACCGGATTCATTAATCTGTTCAGGTGACGTCATTCTGTTATCCAGACAAAGGTCACTACCCGCAACACAAAAGAGTCACAGTATGCGCACAGTATTTTCCATATGTACAAAAGCCTTATTGCTTTCTCAACATGGAGCCTACTAAAGTGTAATTACATTTTTGAACATTTAGTTGTGTGTCTCTGCTAAGAGCAGGGTCTGTGTGTGTCTGTGTCTGTTCGGAACAGTGTGGCAGCGTGTGAGAGAGCTGTCCCTGCCCCTCACACACAGGCTTTGAAAGACAGATTTTTCCTCCGCGTTGTTAATAGCTGAAACACGCCAGAGACAAATTTCTGGATCTTCTAAAAGCTAAAAACAAAGTTGGTGAGATAAAATATTATTATTTACATGCTATTGCTGTGAAGAGCATTCTTCAAAACAGTGGTGTTTGTTTTTTAGTGAGTCAAGCAGGTCACAGAGACACTTGGAGAGACATGCAGTCTTAATCTCGCCCCTGATTATCTTTTAATGTCCTGCATGCAATTCACACTTGTGTGCTGTGTTAAAAGTATTACATACTGTACATTGTATACTGTATATACTGTACTTTCCTAGGGCCAACTTAGCTTAGTGACCTTTAGGGAAAACTGTCCAGGACAGTCATTCATATATGAAGCCTACATGTTCATATATCTTCACATTAATAGAAATGAGTGCATGTCCGAAAGCAGGTTATGAAGTATGAGGCTAGGCTGTAGGTCTGAGAACCTGGGGATTAAATATTAGAACTACTCCAGAAAAAGACTGGCACTGGAGCTTCCCATTAGAAGCCGGAGTAGTCGAGCATGTTAGCTTATCCATGTTGACTGTTAGCTCTACTACAAAAATACCCCATATTAGATACAAATGTCTGCAAATTAGATGCTAACAAAACTTCTTAATTGTTTGATAACATTTTTAATGCAACGATAAAATTGTGCATAAAACCTTTTTTTAAAATCTTTACTTCTAACTGCAAACTTTTAATTGGTTTTCTTTCTCACATATATTGAAAATGCCTGAAAATGTGCTGATATGTAATGCCCTCAGACTAACAATCCTTTTTATTTGCTGCCCTTTTCTTGACATCTGCTGCTCTATCAGGATTTACATTACTGCCTGTGACCTGAAATGAGGCCAATTTTGCAATGGCAGGAAAAAACGCATTAATTTGCTGCCACACTCTAACAGAAAAGACAGACCCAGTTCTTATTGCATCACACTTGCTCGATTTTTATTGAGCGCACAGACACATTTATTCTATCTTTTCACACCATCCAGCTTATTCACTCTATAGAGATACTAACTTCTTTTCAATTTAATACCTCTGATGTCAATACTTCTTCCTGTCTGTCATTCTATTTATTGTGTATGACTTTCATTAATTCCTCTTTCACATTTTACTAACTGCTGTCCTCAGAGTGTGGGCCATCTTAAATTTGAGAGCTTAATTAATGTATCTCCTTAAAATTTATACTATTATAATCCTTCTATGAAGCAAGGGTAAATGTGATTGTAGTTTTTGGAGGAGCATTTCAAAGTGTTTCCTTAACAGGAGGGATCCTTCTCAAAAACTGTTGTTTTTTTTTCTCTTTCAATGACAATATGTTCAGTCCAAAATTTATCCTTGCTTCATAGCATTAATGAAGTGGACTGAATTCAGTCGCATTACATTTAAGTGGCTTCTACTCTTTATCAGGTTGTTTTATCTTTTCATATGTGGCCTATCAGAAGCCATATTTTTTTCTACCACTGTTGTAAGTCGATTACTAACTAATCTCTCAACCCTGTTTGCATCGAAATTACTCCCACCTAGGTGGTACACCAATTAGAGGTAAGAATGATGGAAAGTGTACTGGAAAATATCACGTCCACACCATTCCCTCATGCCCACATCAGACCCCTGTTTTCTCCACCACATCACCAAGTTCATCAGTGTTGTTATTGCCAACCCGCTCTCTTCTTCTTCTGCCTTCATCTCTTCCCAAAATGTTCTGTCTGCTGTCTGCTCCTTGACAAACAAATGATCACCAACCCTGATGTCATGAGAATAGAAACGGAGAAGTGCAGACGTCCGGTGTGTTATCTGAGCTTTTCAAAGGCTCTTCCCATACTGGTATCAGTGAACAACATATGAGGAAAAACACGCACACATATTTTCATAGAAACAAACATCTTTTGGCTTCAGCCTCTCTTCTGGCTTTTCAGTGAAAAGGGTGAGGAGCTGCATTTTCAACTAAAGGCCACCATCACCACAAGAGGATTTACCTGTCTCCTCTGTGCAGACTCGATGTAAACTGAAATGGCTGCATTTGCATACAGCATATGCAGCATACCCCCCAGCATGGGAACAGGATACCTGGCTGAGATTGTTAAGGTGGAAGCTTCAACCCCTTTTTATGGAAATCATCTGGTTTTCCCCAGACTGAAAGCATGATTTCCCTTTAACAACAGTGAGGTAAATAGTGGAAGTCTGGGGCAAGTAGAACACATTCCAGATTCTCTGTGCCTCTCTTTGTCCTGACATTTCCCATATTCAATCAGATGTTTAACTATTTAGGAGTTGAGGTTGCGTTATATCAGTCTCAGTGCCCCTTAGGTAGTTTGTGCTCTGTAAAATGGTGAGATGACCTTGTAGAAAATCCACAAGTGTTTTAGTAGTTGGATGTTATTGAATGGGGTTTAGTGTGGCAGTTTCACGGCTGTGATAGCAGTAACCTTCTACATTTTCTGTAGTGCTCACTCTGTTTTCTCCCATGGGAGAGCTGGCAGATTGACAGATTTGTGACATCTGCATTAGTATGCAGGTGCATGTCATTGCTGAATCAGACAGCAATGAGCTCAGCAAGCAGAGTAAACACCTTGGAGGGATGTGTTGTCATGAGATCTGAAGTAATATTATCACATGTCACTGCCCCACCCCGTTCCACTCCTGTTTTTTGGTCTTGTCTTGATTCAAGTCCCCTATGGTTGGTGGTGAACCTGTTTGTTGCATTCATCTCATACTGCATGATGTGAAAAATGTATCCTGACATCATCTTATGCTGAGTATTTTTGTCACTTTCAAACTGCATGGTGGTTGACTGTAATTTGTGCTACTACCATGCTGCTTGGAGATGTGATGACTTTTTATCACTTACTATACAGTGTGTACTTGTGAAAGAATTAGCTTTGTTTATAGTGTATTTTAAATCAGGTGGGGGAGGTAAGTTTGCTGTTGCCCTTTTCAACTTATCAAATTAGAATCCGCTTCATTCGTCAGCCAATTGCAATGATTACGTGATGGTTTGGGCACAGTGTGTCAAAATGACCAAAGTAAGACAGGTCTCCTGGGCTTTTATGGTTTGTTAGAAGCAATATGTTAGTCTTCTCTTTGATAAATACAGCTACTTAGGATTATGAATACTAATCTAAGCCATCTGGCAGAGGAGCTTCTCCCTTAAGTGGGACATGGTCAATAATGACTTCACTGCTAAATGTGTACCCAGCAGTGACTGAAGAAAAGATGCCTGCAGTGGCAGAGGTCTGACAGGATACCAGAAAACATTATTTACCCTCAGCTTAAAAGTAAAGTTGCATTCTCGTTTAGGCTTTATATAATGTTTAGTTAAAACTGTGTAAAACAGAACTACACAATGTTAAACTGCAGCTTAATTGTTTGTGTACATGTTGCATCCATTCTTCTGCTTTTGATGTTGATTCTACAGCATAACTTGGCTGAGGATAACCCTTTATCATACCATCTCTTTGGTGGGTCAGTTATTTCCATAAACAGAAAGACTAATTAGACTGTGATAGTTTTGACATGTTATTTGAGTGACTTATTGACCCAGAGTCATGTTTTTTTCTCCTTAACACAACAAGGCAAAGAGAGATTTTTTTTTTAATGAACTTGCCAGATCTGCTAAATGCTTGTGTTGCCTTAAGTATTTTCTTGACACAACTGTGTCCATGTCTCAGCACGAACTGGGTTAGATTAGTTGTCTACAGGCTCTCTAGCAAGTGACTGTACAGATATGTGCTGTGGTTTCATGCCAAGTAACATCTCCTATTCCACAACTGTCAAGACAGCTAAATTTGCTAATCCTCTACACAGGAGCTCTGCAAATTGAGAACAGCGAGGAGTCGGACCAGGGGAAATATGAATGTGTCGCCATGAACAGTGCTGGGACCCGTTACTCTGCTCCTGCCAATCTCTACGTACGAGGTAAAGTCAGATGTCTTTCTCAATCATGGAGTTAATCAATCATTAAAATCATTTGGTTATCTCAAGAAACCATGCAACCCTTTAAACTGTCTCCATAAATGCCTTGTACACCCATGGTATGGTATGATTTAAGTCCTTCTGTGTGGGAATGTCAGTGAATGAGTGTGTTTTGTTGACAGCTTCCTTCCTCTCTTATAACCTTAGTTGACCCTGACAAAGTGGGACAAATTACACCTCATTATTGATTGATAAATTCCTATTAATGAATTGGGTTATTTGCAGCTTAGCTCGGTTGACCTTCAACAGCAGAAGACTTCCAATCAGCCAAGATGAGTGAAAACACTTCCAGCGCCTTTAACTGTTGTGTCATTTTCATTTACTGCATTTATGCCCACTCTTTCTGTCTGTGTATCTCCTTTACGGAATTTTCTCAGCATTATCCTTGCCATGCCATTCCGTCCTTACCAATGAGCTGAACTAACTTCAACCTCCTGTTTGGCTGCAAACTCCACCAGGTGCAGCCTCTGTGAAAACAGCTGCATTGAAGCCATTTCCTCTGCTGGCACTGATGCCAGGCTCCTTTCTTTTTTATTTTGACTGTATCGAAAGGCTCCATTATTCCCCCGCCCCGCATAACCCAGAGCTCTTAAAGGCATGGATGAGTCTGGAGTTTCAGGGTTTGTTTTTGTTGCGGTGTCTCCGTGAGCAGACTAATGCAAGGCAAGGGCAGCATTGTACCCATCCTGGAAAAAGCTGGTATAGGGGAGAGAGTAGTCCAGGTCAGCCCCTGCAGATATGCACGTGGAACAGAAAAGCTGCTGCAGTTGTTAGGTTGGAGGAGGGAGGGAGTGAAAGTGTTATGGCAAGAAAAAGACACGCTTGGCTATCATTTCATAATTTTGTTAAAAGCACACAATAGTGTATCACAGAGGCTATTTTATGGATGAGTGATTCCAGTGTCTCTCTTTTATCCATCGAGATAAAATAAGTGAATTAGTGTCCACTTTTTTCCATCTACTCCAGATAAAAAAAAATAAATAATAACAAACCAGTTTAGGAAATGTAAATTAGTTAAGTGTACTTTTTAAATGAATTTCTTTGTCACTCAGATATCCACTACTAATATATAGTGTCGGTTTTTCCAAATAACTGTTTTTGTAACAGCAGAACATTCTCCTGGATCAGAGGAATCAGGGGTAAAATCCTTCTCAAGGACCAGAGAGGAATCAAATTTACAGACTGAACACTGTGTGCTCCACAAGGTTTAGATCTTAAAGCTTGACAGGGAGAGGTAGTCAGCCAAACAGCAAAGGCGAGGAAGGGATGTAAGTCTTGTCTATTAATCAGGACTTGTCTGTCACAGGTGCAGACACTGCCTTTTTTCCCCCCTCAGAGGTAATTACAGTAGTTGTGTGGTGTGGCGCCAGCAAGGCCCCCAGGCCGAGCAACTCTGTAACACCACCCAGGTAGCTGTCAACCCGCTGGCCTTAACACCAACTTTTTCCGCCAGCCTCACCACACCAGTGGAGAGATAGAAATCAAACCAACCGTAACCTTTTAAAAGTGTACTTGTCTGGGATAGAGAACAAAGGCTCAAGCCATGTTTTCACCGTCTTTGTTACCGCTGTAAGAATGAGGAGATGAGACCTGGGGCTGTGCTATCACTGGGCTGCTAGATTGAGTTTAAAACATAAGGGACTTCAGAGAAGTGCCCTTTGACCTTCCTCTCTCTCTTTCCTGTTGGTATAATTTATATTATTCACAGAGATGAGGGGAGATTTTGGCTGTTTTAAGGTTTGCTGTCAGACCGAACTGTAAGCCAAACATTCGATAAGCTATAAAACTATGATTCTGAACCTTCACTAGTATAAATTAATAAATAGAAATTTAGTGCTGAGATTTACTGTGTTCAGTCTAACTTTTCAGTAAATTATTCAGAAATTAGGAATCTATCACTTGATTAAATTTAGCTCCTTCTCGCCTGCATCGAGAGGTCATTTGTAGCCTTGAAATGCCAATAAAGTTAGTGCTATTTGAAGGTGAAATATAAAAGGACTTCCGTAAGAGAAAGAATTGTGGTATTATTCTCTATCAACACCCTTCCAACACCCTCCCACAAACACACACACTCTGCTGTCAGACTTGCATTAAATGTGCGTGTTATGGATTTGCACTTTGTGTCTACAAATGTGTTTGTGTTTGTTCCACTCATCGTTGCCACCTGATCCGATTCCTGTCTGCAGGTGCACAACATACTGCGAGTGCCACCGTCACCACCCTTGTCTTGACATTTTAGAGGCAACAGAGAGTGATGTCCTCATATTTCTGTGTGGGTGGGGATGGTGAGACTGAAGGAGAAGGGGGTTTTTTGAATGGGGGGGGTGTCTGCTCATGGATTGTTTTTTCCTTCATGTCTGCGTATCTATTTATGTCCTTTCACTTTTCATCCATTAGGAGTGTGTGCATGGTTGGAGGTGTGCAAGTGCGTGTGCACCGTTTGCCGTGTGTCGCTTTTTTTTTCTTTTTTTTTTGTGACCCTCCTCCAAAGGAGAACTCCATCAACGTGGGCAGAATCACAAGCGTGCTGTGATTGTGTGTGAGCGCGCATTTGTCAAGCGCTTATCCCACAACGGAGGAGGGATGTCAGCTACTGTCTGCTGGCACTCCTTCATATATCCATGTGACATATCAATATGTCACAGAGGATAAAGTGCTGCAGCAGGGCTTTTCTTTCACCAAAGTATCTTCATGCTATTCTATGTGTGTATATTTGTGTGTCAAGGAGGTAAACTTGCAAACTAATCACTTCAGGTCACATTATGAAGAGTTTTAAGGTACTGGAGCATATCTAGCACCCCCTATGTGAGGGGGGATAATGAGGTAAATTTAACTGTATAACACTATTATGATGACTGGGATGTTAAACTAAACTCGAAAATAACCAAATAAGTCTTAAAACATTTCACACCTCACTACTTTGAGTGTATACAAAAGGTAGAAAAAAAACTATCGAGTCAGTTTTAAAAGTGAGTTTCTCTCCCTGGTGCATTATGTTGCCTCTCTGTGTCATGTTACTAACCTCCACTGTGTCAACTGAAACACTGGTCTGTTTCATTGTGTTGTCTTCCTCTTCACTTTGTCTTTTCATTCCATCGCTCACCTCCATCAAATCACTTCATCCGCACACAGATCAGCGCGAAGGTTGGTCATTTTCACTTTTGTCACTTCCCTTTAGTTTGAAGCAGATTTTAGGTGAGGTCAAACACCGCCCCACCCCCCAACCCCCCTACCCCCAGTCAAGACATTGAAAAACAAAAAAATATTAAAAATAGCTCCCCCTAATCCTCTGCACTGCAAATGTGTGTTGTCAGTTTGTTTGCATGAATCCCTGAATAGTTCTCGCATGCCTTCCCTTGCCACTCCCCAAAACCGTGTTTCGATTAGTCTTGCCAAAACATACAAAGGAGTCCTGAGCAGCTAGCTTAAGTCATTATTAGATGTCTGTTGTGTTGTGTTATGTTGCTGTTCACTCTCACCTCCACACCCGTATTGTCCCTGCTTCCACCAAAAGCTATAGCTGCTTTAACCCTCAGACTTTCCTTCCGCCTCTGTAGGCCCATCAGAGGTGTGTGATGGATTACTCTGGTATTCAGGTGGCAACCGGATTTGTCAGGTATTTAGGCAGCAACACCCCTGCTCTCCCACTGAGGGACATGGGTATCAGAACTGACAAAGCCGTTCTCAGGGGATTATGTCTGTTTTACCACCATGGCCATCCTCCACCCAGAGAGTGACAGATTTGAGAGACACATGTTAGCATAATGAGAATACACACATTCCCCAGCACACGTGTGGTGCAGAGTAAGGTTATAATGTGTAACTGCCAGAAATATGTATACGGTTGCAAGAAGTCCCATATGCTTAAGTTATTGTAATTAAAAATTATGAAAATTATTTTATGACTTTTGGTCCGATATTTCTAGGGTAAGCTCTTACTATCAGTGAATGATAAGATTCACATTGTTCACATATTTTGCAGACGGTCTCTTTTTGTGTACCATTTGCGAAACGCTGTTGTGTGAAGAGCTGACCTGTAGAATATTTAAGAATGAGCTGACGGGGGGGATGATCAGCCATCATGGTAGCCCAGTGCTGCTGCCAGGAAGCCCGGGAGCCTGCTGAATCTGTGCCAGTGTGTGCCAGATATTGATTGACTGAACAGGTTCTGCTATCCTTAGGCACTTTGTCAAGGCAGTTAAATTTATAGGTATCCAGCAAGCAGGCAGGCAGGAGTGGAGACGGCGCTTATTTTGTGGTTTTGATAGAGTCCCGGAGCCCATCTCTCCAAAGCCGCTCTCAACAGGAGAGAGGCTTCGGGGGAATCGATAACAATTACCTGCCCTCTAGTCATTTTGTTCCACAGCACCTCTCCAAACTTAACCGCATGCCATGAATTATTCACAACATTAAGTGTTCAATATACACAGACCCCATTGACAGACTGCTCTTAGCACTGTTTAGTCTATGGAGTGATGAAAGAATAACAGATACTTTGAGCTTAATGGTTTTACATTAGGCATGCTCCTCTCAGATTTCTCTTTTTCATAAGTATATGAAAAATAGCTGCACTTGGAGAACATTGCAGTTGTGAGAAGACACAGGTGGCCACCAGAATGAACAGGATACTGACACTTCTTTCTCTAAGTAGTCAAAGGAAAGTGTGTTGCAAATTAGTGATACTGGAAATCAGATCTTGGTTCATTAATATGAGACAATTGTGTAAAGTTCCTCCTTTATCCTCTTCCCTTCAGCACACTCAGACTTGCTATCCCATCCCATATCTTTCCTCAGCTCCTTTGCTTACTTTGCTTGAGAATGTTGTACCCATCCAGTTCCCAGGCTGGCAGCACTCAGCCTGTCCAGTCTTTGTGTGTCCAAATCAGTCATATTCCCAAGATCCTCAGCTATCAGATGTACTAGTTTATACAAGTTTTTGAACTTAAAGTTGTCCCATATTGAACACTATTTCACTACTCATTTATTCATTTTAGACAGTCGTCATGACTTTGTCCTGAAGCTTAACTGACCTCTTTAGTGTTCCTGGTGTTATCAGGGAAACCACAAAACATCCATGATTTTTTTTTGTGTATCAGACCAAGAATATTAATATTTTTATGCTACTGAGCAAAGTGGTTTAGGCCCGGACGATTGTGTTGATTACAACAGCAGAAGGTCTAAATACAGCACCTCAATTAGTATGGGAAAATTCAGATGAATATGAACCAGGTCCCCCTTATTATAGTGCAGTCCAGAGAACCAGCTTTTTCCTGACTGGAATCTCAAAAGGTGCTTTTGTGTTTTTCCATTTCACCACATAATGAGGGGAATAACAAGCATGGCTGTAACGACGTTCCGGTTCAAATTAGATCGGGGAGGGAGGGGTGAAGGGTGGGGGGAAAGGGAAGGTGGAGGGAGGCTCATATTTGAAAATCCATTTTCATGTAGACCAGTGCAAAAGAGCAATTACAGTCAAGGGCTGTTTTTTTTTTTGTTTTGTTTTTTCCCCCAAGAGAGACACAGAGATATTGTAGTGCATTAGGGGAAACAAGCAGTATGAATTCTGCAGGGATAGTTTCATGCTGTTGATTCTTTAAAAACATACATCCAGCAGTAGTGGGACAGTAATAATGGGTCCGTAGTGGGGAGTTAAATGTTTGGCTGAACTTCACCTTCTCTATAATGAAGGTTAAAGAAGTCAGAGCTGTCTCTCCTTACCTTCTGCACATATTCCGCATGTCATAAATTTACCAGCTCTGACACTGATGGATGTTCACATAGCGCTGTCAGGTTTTCATGTGAAATGGAAAACTTTGTTGTAGTTGCCAAAAGTTACCAAAAAAAGATCTAAAATGTTTAAATATGGGATGCATTCTTGTGCATCTTTATTTAAATAGAAAACAAGTCATATGTAAATCCTGGTTGCCTGTTTATTCAAGGCTAGCTTTTCAGTATTGCATGGAGGCTCTGCACTGGTGTTTGCCTTGTCCCTAGCGACGTCAACGGGCCCATCTTGTCTCCATGGGAACCCCTTTTTAATGTCAGCCTATCTGCATATCAGAACTGCACAAAGAGAGGGAGCGAGAGAGAGAGAGAGAAAGACGGGCTGAGCATAAGGAGCCAGGGAGAGGGAGAGAGAGGAGAAATCAAACAATAGCATCTCCACAGGGTCTCTCAATGATGCAACTCTCGCCACCATTTGACACTCTGACAAAAGAGGGCCAGACATAGTCTCCAGCAAAACCGGGCTATTTTTGATTATATTCCCTTTTGTAGGAAAGAGGATAAAACACCCCCTCAAAGATTTCTTCTGAATTTCCACAGCCATTTTGTGACAGTCCTATTATTCCCATTGTGCTCGTCTGCACATTTGGACAAAAGCGATCATTCCTGCATTTGGTTAGCTTTTCTGAATTAGGTTTTAGCCTTATGGTGTTGTCTAGGGCACGATCATTCACAGCATGACAAAAAGTATAAAATTCACCTTAGATATCCTACCTATTGAGTGCTGTGCCTTCCTTCTTCTCTTCATTCCCTTAGTGCGAAGAGTCCCACCCAGATTCTCCATACCACCCACTAATCAAGAGGTGATGCCGGGCGGCAGTGTTAACCTGACGTGT
This sequence comes from Ptychochromis oligacanthus, assembly GCA_015103295.1. Lineage (NCBI taxonomy): Eukaryota > Metazoa > Chordata > Actinopteri > Cichliformes > Cichlidae > Ptychochromis > Ptychochromis oligacanthus. The sequence goes on along the minus strand of VVAS01094624.1, from coordinate 3,083 downwards.
GTAGCAGTGGGCTCACCAATGCCCTACGTCAAATGGACCAAAGGCCAGGTGGAGCTGACCAAGGAAGAAGAGATGCCGTTGGGACGTAATGTGCTGGAGGTCACCAACATTCGTGAATCAGCTAACTACACGTGTGTGGCCATCTCTTCTCTGGGCATGATTGAAGCCACTGCTCAGGTTACTGTCAAAGGTGAGAGCTGTTTTCAGACCAGTTGTTTTGCCTGTTTATCCATGAGGTTACATAGCAAATTAATGTATTGATAATAAGATATTTTAAAGCAAAATAAGCCACATTTAAATGCCTTTGAATGTTTTTTTTGTACTCAGTCAAAGGGCTCCTCAATGCATTAGAGGACACCATTGATACTGAGAAGTAAAAGTTGAAGATGTTATGGTTTTTAGTCTCTTTTCTTATGGCATTGATGCCAATACTTAAATGTATTTTTTTCCTGCATGCTCAAGTCCTCAAAGTATTCAAGTGTTTGCATGAATGAGACTCTAACCACCTCTGTGTTTATGACTTTGTGACTGTGTTGTTTACCCGTTGCAGCCTTTCTTATCAGTTTTTGTCTGCATTGATTTCACTTTCCAATCTACTGGTCAATACACAAAATGTCACAGTCATTAGAGGGACCACAGTAATCCAGACCCACTTATTTAAGGAAACCATAATGCAAACCCTTTGTTTTGTTTGCATTTGTCACAAATTTGTCACAATAGAGCAGTTTGCTTGTATTGGCAGTGATGGCCAGGCTGGTTATTAAATGCAAAATTGTGATGTCAGTCTATTGTTTCCATTCTTTTTGGGAATATTGGTGGTGACAATGGTTTAAGAATTATTTAATGAAACACTCACTTCATTCCTATAGTTACCTAATGTAGAAGTGCATGACCATCCTTATGACGTCTTTACTAACCTCCACTGTGTCAACTGAAACACTGGTCTGTTTCACTGTGTTGTCTTCCTCTACACTTTGTGTCTTTTCATTCCATCGCTCACCTCCGCATACAGATCAGCACAAAGGTTGGTCATTTTCACTTTAGTAACTTCCCTTTAGTTCGAAGGAGATTTTAGGTGAGGTCAACCCCCACCCCCAGTGAATATTAAAAATAGCTCCCCCTAATCCTCTGCACTGCAAATGTGTGTTGTCAGTTTGTTTGAATGAATCCCTGAATAGTTCTTGCATGCCTTTCCTTGCCACTCCCCAAACCCGTGTTTTGATTTTTTTGATTAGTCTTGCCAAAACATACAAAGGACTCTTGAGCAGCTAGCTTAAGTCATTATTAGATGTCTGTAGTGTTGTGCTATGCTGCTGTCCCCTCCACATCTATATTGTTCCTGTCAAATGCTTCCACCAAAAGCTATAGCTGCTTTAACCCTCAGACTTTACATCCGCCTCTGTAGGCCCATCAGAGCTGTGTGATGGATTACTCTGTATTCAGGTGGCAACCACATTTTTCAGGGTATTTAGGCAGCAACACCCCTGCAGGCTGGTTATTCAATGCAAAATTGTGACATCAGTCTAAAGTTTCCATTCTTTTTGGGAATATTGGTGGTGACAGTGTTGTAAGAATTAGTTAATGAAACACTCACTTCATTCCTATGAGTTACCTAATGTAGAATTACATGACCCGTGTAATTCTACACTTACTGTATTGTGTCCACATTTGAGGAATTGTAAAGAGAGATGTCCATTTTTCTTAAATAAGTTCATTCCTAATAATTAAAGCCATTGTTTTGCTTCTCACTCTTCAGCCTTACCAAAGCCCCCCACCTCACTCAGGGTGACTGAAACCACAGCTACCAGTGTAACTCTCACGTGGGACTCTGGAAACCCAGAACCTGTCTCCTACTACATGATCCAATACAGAGCCAAATCCTCTGACAATGGCTTCCAGGAAGTAGAAGGTGTGGCTACCACCCGTTACAGCATCGGCGGACTTAGCCCATACTCCGAGTATGAGTTTCGTGTTATGGCTGTTAACAACATTGGCCGCGGGCCTCCCAGCGACCTTGTGGAGACGCGCACCGGTGAACAGGCCCCCTCCTCGCCGCCCCTGCATGTCCAAGCACGCATGCTGAGTGCCAGCACAATGCTGGTTCAGTGGGAGCCACCCGAGGAGCCTAATGGGCAAATCCGGGGCTATCGAGTCTATTACAGCTCTGACATGGACGCTCCACTCAGCGCCTGGCAGAAACACAACACAGATGATAGCAGCCTAACTACTATCTCAGGGCTGACTCCTGACATCACCTATAGCCTCAGAGTGCTGGGTTTCACCTCTGTTGGTGATGGTCCACCATCTGACATCCTGCAAGTCAAGACCCAGCAGGGAGGTGAGCAGACAGCCACTGTGTGTGACTCTCAGTGTTTTTTAATGTGTTTATATTCATGTGCATACAAGATTAAAGCTATGATTAAGCCTGTACGGTGAGTTGAAGGACTTGCTATTTTATCTTGCTTATGTGTTCATTGTGCATACTGAGTGTTTGTGAAACTGCTCATAAGGTTATTTGTGTACACGTTTGTCTTTGCCATGCAGTCAGAGTCGGGGAGGTGATCGCTGCAGAACATAAAGCTTTAGTAATGTCCTCTTTTCGGTTCTTTTGTTCTTTAACATTTGCCCTCTTGCCTACTCTCTACCAGTCCCTGCCCAGCCATCCAGCTTTGAGGCTGAAGCCGAGCTGGACACACGCATCGTACTAACATGGCTGTGGCCTGTACAGGACCCCATCACTAAGTATGAACTGAAGTACTGGGAGGCTGGCTCAGACAACAAGGTTAGAATAAAAACATGATGTTATAACTATTTTATGACCCAGCTTTCTGTCCTACACTCTGTCTGTCTGTCCATGTTCTATTGTGAGACTGCAGACATGAATCTTCCAGTTTATCACACAGTTTCACTGAATGGGAATCTTGAGCTGGAGCTATGTCCTAATCTTGTCAGCTCCTTAATTGATTAGAAAAATTTAATTTAGCGACACAACAGCAGAGGTTTTTTTTTTTTTTTTTTTTTTTTTCCTATTTGATTTGTTTTTTTTTTTTTTATTTTTTTTTTTATTTTTTTTTGGGGTGTCA
>VVAS01094536.1:4683-17852 GCA_015103295.1 Ptychochromis oligacanthus | reverse complement strand
AAAAAAAAAAACACAAAAATGTGCAGGTAAACACACTGGTGCAAACACACTGAGGTGTAACAAAGGTTGTCATAGCAGACTGACCAGTTCTGAGCCAGGAAGTCCAGGATGTGCAGCGACGTCCTGTCGGCCAGTAGGACCGCTAAATGGAGCGCCGTCTCCCCTTTCTCCTGATGGCAAGAAAACAATCTGCTGAGTGTTTGTGGGTTTGTGGGTATTTAACTTCGCGCCTGTGTGTACTTGTGTGTATTATTAACCTGTATATAAGTATATGTATATGAGGTGTGATCAAAACATTCTGGGAATTGACCCATAAAAACCTTAGTTGATTTTAATTTGACTGATGTGTCCAAAAAACTAATTGTCAATGCACAAAGACACATGCCACAGTTCACACTGTTTCCACTGAATGCTCTTCCTTAAATGTCTCAGGATGTTACAATAGAACTTTGCACTGACAGTCTCCCCAGGGTGGACAAAGTCACAGTGCACAACCCATGAATTTTGAAAAAGAACAACATGCTTCTGGTCATACTCCTGACGCACCGCCTTTGGGCACTGAAATAGTGGGCACTTCTGCCCTATACCCAGTCGTAGCCCAATACCCAGCTGTTATCATCCACTATGACCCTCCACATGAAAGTAAGGTCAGTTGAAAGACAAGTTGACGTTTACTCTGCACATAGTTAAGGTCTGTGTTGAAATCACTGCATAAACAGCGCAAATGGTATTGGGACATCCAGGACGTGATCTTAAAAAAAGCAGCGCTGCTAGAAACTGGCTGGAAATGCATGACAAGATGATCCTGGAGTGAAGAAAGCCCAAACTGAAAAAGTTTTAATCTGTTTGTTTACCTGTATGTGTGTGTGCAGCGGCTGGCTCAGCTCCGTCTTCTGGGCGTACAGCTGGATCAGGGTGTAGATATCACAGGTCTTGGTTGCCTCCTGCAGACGGAGTCGGAGCGCTGAAGCAGAGCTGTGGCTCCGCCTCACAAAATTAACATCCTGATACTTTGACAGGATGAAGTCTTTACGCTCCGGCCTGCATGCCATAAATATATAGCATTAAATTTGTTAAAATGTTACATATTTCATATCGGCGTGTGCATGTGTCTTGTGTCTTACATGTGGCTGTGTTGGGAGGGCTTCAGTGATGGACTCAGCAGGTTGGCCTCCAGTATTTCATTAAAACCAGAGTTACCAACATTCCTGGCCAACTGGGAGATAGAGAGAGAGCTCACATTCAACCGCGAGCAAAATTAGGGCTATGTGAAGTTAAAGCTTCAGTGGGTATTATCAGTTGGCATCATCATAACTTTTTAACCTCAGAATGAACCCTTTTACAGTTGGTACTATATTGGATCAGCTAGGAGGACACTCCGCTGTGCCTGTTTCTTATGTTGTGACCATATATGACTAAACACTTACCTGACCATCTGGCAGACAGAGACAGACAAGGCAAAGAACACACCATCACTGCTCAAAAAGAAAAAAGTTCTACTGAAAAATTTCACTGTGAGTTTCCCCAGTACATGCAAAATTATACATGAAAAATTTGGGCAATTCAAACTCTTTCTTAAACTCTTTCTTTTCAAGTGACTCCTATCTGCTGAGATAAGACTTAAGATAAGCCTTAGGACTGTGGGAGGAAGCCCGAGTACCTGAAGAAAACCCAAGAACAGGGAGAAATCCACACAGAAGGGCCCCAGGCGGCCGGTGGCACTGAACCCAGGATGTTCTTGCTGAGGCGACACTGCTAACCACTGCACCATTGTGACATGCAAACCACTCCTCTGAATCTCAAGTCCACAACTGACATATTTAGCCCCTCTTCCCACTTTTTAAATACCCAGAGCATCTTTAGTTGACTGACAGAAAAAACAATCATACTAGAAAAGTGTGTTCCTTCAGCTGATCCAATCTAGCACCCAAAAAAAAAAATCTATATAAACTATGGTTTGCAGTAAGTCTGTGTAGGTTCATAGTCATCTAGTCTTAAGCACATTCATTTCAAGCACTTAAGACTATGGTCTGCAAGGTTTCAGCCTTTGACATTTTTAGGGCCCACTGTAGGTTGTCTACAGGCTTTAAAGAAGAGGGTACTCGCAAGCAGGGTACCCACCACTGGATGCCACTAAATCCTACACACTGTACCGTTAAGGTCTGAAACCACCTCAGAGTTATAGCAGCAGAGTCTGAACTGACTGGACGCCAGGAAAAGCAACAATCTAAACTCCATGAGAAGTGACGTAAACCTTCCTTCAGCTACAAAACCAGATGATTAATATTATGTACTTCGGTAAAGAAGAAGCTAATCATCAGCTGGATTGAGTTAAATAAGAAAATTATTAATCTAACTTTATAGTACTGCTCGTTTTGTCAAAGGTATGCTTGCTGACTGAGACTGGAATTTATTAAGTCACGAAAGGCATATTAAGGAATCAAAGCTGGAAACAATAAATAATTAAGTTAGAAAATATCTAACTAAAGGTCAAATGTATAATACAGAAAAGATCCAGCCCCAGAGATGTTTTTCCTGCAGGAAATAAAAACACCTCTGGGCCCAGAAAGTACCTGAGAGCTTATCTCTAGAAATGTCTAGAATAACTGGACATGAAACTAATTAAAACTACAATTAATCAAACTTTCTAAACTAATTTGGACATATTTTGATCACAGTCCTCAGCTGAGGACATGCAAATGCCTTGCACCTGAACAGTAGGATTGATTAGCCTGACAGCTAACAGCTCTGACCTACCAGCAGGTCTGAGGTCCCCAGACTGTCCAGGCTCAGAGACTGGATCCTGGAGACGTGGACCCCCATTTCTCTGTGGATGCCTGAACACTCGATACAGGTCAGGATACCCAGGTTTGTAGAGAGCCACCCAGGATCTACAGAGAGAGAGAGTTCACCTGAATACTTCCTGCAGATTTTTCACATTAAAAGCCTACCTTGGCACAGACTTCCTGATTGTAGAGACACAGACTGGAAATAAGAGATTATTTAAGAATTATCTGAGAAATTATTTGAATTCCAAGCTTTTATTTAATATTTACTATATTCATTTAAGCTTCCAAAAAGCTTCTTTTTTGCCATGAAATAATCTGTCAGTTATTTACTTGATTAAATTACAACACAATTATTCCAATAATCTTTTCAGCATGAAATCTGCTGTACTTTGTTGGTGCCGGTGCGACTGTTCGCTGGTTGGTGACGGCACATGTGTTTCACTGATTGACTGATCGATAGATAGATTACCTGGTGCTCCGCAATCACAGCAGCTGTTGTTTCCCGGCATCCGTTTGATGTCATCCGTGATGGCTCGGGTCAGATCCTCCACGCTGCTCTCACTCCCTCCTCCCCCTCTTCTGCCCCCGTCCAGAGCCATACTCAGAGCCTCCTGCTTACTGTTAGTGAGCACCGACATCCAGCTGAACACAAACAACACATTTTAATGCTGTGTTCTCATTTTTAGAGGCAACATTAATTCAACATGAGCATCAGAAAACAAGATTAGTCCACTAATTCAGCATTTTTATTATATTAAAAAAAAGATCCACTGATAGTATCTCAGACCAAGGGGACCTAGGAGGTTCTCTAAGGTTCTCTTTCTAATTACTGTGGAGAACCTGCATCTCATTTCTTCAGCTGTAAACCTTGTGCTTCATACATGACCATAATCACCACAGTACCCTCAGCCATGGCAGCTCATTGCTCACTTAGCTTAACACTGTTCTCAGCCATAAGAGTGCATCACACACGCATAACAATCAAGCATGAAACAACATGGTTGCCACTGCTAACTTTCTAGTGGAAAAACTGTTTGTTAGCAGCAAACTTGGTTGAAACAATGCCGGTGAAAACAGGTTGCAGTATGACAGCAAAAACTGAGCCATGTATGGACAGATGTTGATGTTGATTTCACACATAACAGAGGTCCAGTCACACTGTCTCTTCCAAAGTAAGAAATATTGTTCATATTATTGCATGTGTCTTTTTTTTTTTTTGAAGACAATAACATTTGACCTACTCCTTATTGGTTATAAAATTGTTGTGATCAGACAGCCACACAACATGCTCTTCATATACAAAAGGTGACATTTGAGGAGGATGGCCACTAGCAAAACTTTCTGGAATTATTTTCCAATATATAAGTGACCACCTCCCCTCGGGTCCCTAGAACACATTACCTCAGTTGTTCCCAAACTCGGGGGGGTGGGCACAGCCTAGGGTAGGCCCAGAGTAATGGCTGAGGGCACAGAAAGGCTATGTAAAGACAACACACGATGCGGTCAAGTTTGGCAAAGGACTGCCAGGTAAACCTAAAGCAAATCTACACCAAACAGCACAAGTACCAAAACAAAAACTAAAAAATATGTAAAGGCATATCAGTTTCGGCTTAACCACAGTTGGTGGTTATCTCAAAATAAAAGCTTCTGACAACATGAAGCCAAACAAGTGACTTGTTAAAATTACTACCAGTCACTTCCATGCTGTGGATGTGGCTTAAGCCGTAGGGCATTTCCTTTGCAAATGCAAGGTTGACTCCTGGTCTGAATAGTGAGTTTTGTATATACTTGGTTTCATAAGACTTGGATGTCTTAGGAAATTAGCAGTTAATATAGCCTCAAGCAGAGGTGGAGTGGCAAAGGAAGTTTGATAAACTCCCTTCTGTCTAAATGAACAGTTTCAGACTTTTAGTCTTTAGTCCAAACTTCTGATGACTCAAGTGACATCATCTGAGGTGATTTAGATTACCAAAGATCCCTCTAAAAATCACAAAACACTGCATATCACTAGTTTCCACACACCAATAAAGAGATTAATGTGTCAGCGGAGTGTCTGAATAAAGTTTGACTCACGCCACACACTCAGATTCGTCCTCAGCCAGGAAGTGGTAGGTCCGATTATCTGCAGGAAAAAGTGTTTCTTATATTTACGGGTATGCATTTATACAGTACATTCTACTGATTACATGGGTTTAACTTTAATTTAGCCTATATTTATATAAATGCTGTTTTCATGTTGTGCTAAATTATGTGAAAGTTCAGTGTATATGTAGAAAAATTATTTTAAAAAAATTAATTAAGCTCTTACGAGAGATTAGGTCAAAGCATTTCTTATCCTCCACGCTGGGTTTAACCTGACAGGTGAGCAGGTTGAGTCTGGTCGGAGGTTTATTAGGCTGAAAGGCGGAGAAAACAGTGCTGATAAGATTCAGTTATTTTAAAAAAAAAACAAAAAAAACAAACAAACAATGAAAGTCATGAGAGACTAAGCCACACAGGTTTTTGCTGTTGTTTTTATCTCTTTAGACATTTTCTCGTGTCCATACATCTTGGAATATAGGGGAAGTTGTGCCAGAAAATTAGGCTTGATATAATGACAACCTTATATAATTTTATTTTTAAAATCAGAGTGCAGCTATTCAAATGAACACAAAGACACACACACTCACACTCACAGTAGCATGTGCGATGGTCAGGTAACAGTTGTGAACTGAACATTTCCTCTTCTGCCACATTTTCCTCAACCTGAAACACAAACAAACGCAGTTTTAGTACTTTCAGTGATACCGAAAGTACAGACTGTCATTGTTGAGTGTTTTAGTGTGCTCATGCAGTAGCAACTTATCAATGACAAGGTAGGCTGCCCTAAAGTATACCCTCTTTTTTGTTTTTTCTGACACTAATGGGACCACAATGTACAAAATAAACACCAGGTCCTGTTCAACAAGACTTGAATCAAGTGATATAAAAGTGCGTATAGAAAAGGGAGATGAGGATATTTTTCCTATAGACTGCTATACAAGTGGAGTTCTTTTTACAGCCTGAGGAGTCGCCCCCTGCTGGCGATTAGGCCACAGTCACACAGACTTAGAGACCAGTAGAGAAATCCTGGCAACCTCCAGTTGCTAGGGAAACGTGTATTCCCCAACTGGTTGGCAAGTGGTTGCTGGAATTTCTTGGCCGCCAACCAGTTGGAGAATGCACATTTTTCCATAGCGAGCGGTGGTTGCCAGGGGGGTAACCAACTGGCCTCTAGGCCTGTATGACTGAGGCCTTATAAAGAATATGAGTTTGAGGTATTCTGCCTTCGCTTTGCCTTTCAGACACGGAAGCTACATCTGTCTTTTATATACAGTCTATAGCTGTTTAAAACCTTCTGTTCTCTGACTTTCGCCTTAACAGCAGCATCATCCCCCCAAGCATTTTGGTAAAACTGGACCAGCCGGGGAGGAGCACTGTTTAAATTACAAATACCACTTTCCTTGCCATTCCATAACCCAGACGCTTCATAGTCACACAAACATAAATACAAAGCCAGCACATGTGCAATATTGCTCTTTGTCTGTGAGAATAAAAGATTGCCTTAAGCTACCGAGACACGAATCTTTAAAAGGAGATGATCCAATGAACATAACATTATATAACAACATTAAACCAAAGGCTGCAGGGCAAATGTTCTTAGTAAGTGGTCCAGGAGCTATTCAAACTCAGAGAGTAGCTCAACAAAGCTTTAAGACACTCCATTAAGAGTAAAAGTTAGATAAATGTATTTAAATTATATATTTTTTAAAATCCATGTGCATGCTACACTTTCTAAATGGGCTATTAGTGTTGATGAATAAATGCTGGTTGAGATGGAGACATTTTTAACCATTTAATATCATCTAATGGTGCACCCTATTTTATCATCTCATCTTTTGTATGTAAAATTTAAATCCATCCATCCATCCATCCATCCATCCATTTTCCACCGCTCATCCAACTCAGGGTCGCGGGGGGGCTGGAGCCTATCCCAGCTGTCATAGGGCGAGAGGCGGGGTAAAATTTAAATTGATTTAAAAAAAATAAAAATAACAGCAACTAAAACTGTTACATAAATGCATGAGTGAGAAATACTGCTCAATAAATATTCAGGTACCTTTATATTACAATATAGTGCACACATTAAGAGTACTTGAGGAATTTGACATAATTACATTGCTTTCAAAACAAAAAAAAGGCATGCAGGTTAATTTATGTTATGTGTTTACCCATCACTCTTCTTGTAGAGGAATCCTGTTCGCTCTGTCCCATACTGTTTGTCTCCCAGCAGCTGATGCATACTGTACACCTGCTTAGGTAAGGAGTCCTACACACACATGCGCACACATTATTCACCTGTTTAAACAGTAATTTAATGATAGCCACCATCAGCATCCGCGTCTCTGACCTGCTCAGTGTGGACAACCGGCCTCAGCTGATCTCTGAGAGTGCACAGCTGTCTCTTCTCCTCCTCCTGACGCTGCTTCACCTGCATGAACGCAAAGAGCTCACCTGTTCAGTTGAACTAATCCAGCTTCACATGCTGCTGTCAGACTAAATTATCATGAATTTACTTCTCGTGTGCTACTATTTGGGGGAGGGGCTATGACTGGATTAGTTCTGATCACGTGATTGCAGAGACAGAGTGAAACCAAGAGGCAACCTTGGGGCTAAATAAATGAACCCAACGCAGAAGTGCGGCTCCTTTAACAGCACCTTGAGATTGGCTCCCAAAGAGTCAATCTCCATAGACTCACATGTTAAAATACCTGATTTTACAGCTGAAAAACTATGTTTACAGCCTGGTACAAAAAGAAAGAAAAAGGTTTGGTTTTAGACATGGTGAAGAATCTTAGCCTGGGCTCAAGTTCTTGATCCTAATTTTGATGACTGCACAAATTATCAACCGCTTGCTAGCCCCACTTGGAGGCTACTAGTGTTGCTCTTGGTACTACTTTTTGTACCGTGGTCAGGACTCCGTTGAGCTCCTCCATGTACTGTTTCAGCCTCTGAGTGGTGGAAACACACTCCTGCAGGAAACTGAACACACGCACAAAGATACAGTAAATAAGACCATGCCAGAACCGCATGTATCTTTGTCAGTGTGTGTTTGTGTGAGCTCTTACTTGTTGTGGCTATGGTAGTGTTTGATGAGGTTCTGCAGCAGGTCAACTCCTCTCTTCGTCTTTATCTCATTGACCTTAATCAAATACTGAGATAGAGAGAAAGAGAAAGACAAAGGGATGTCCAGTTATTGGACAGAGTAGAAGGCTGCATATTTCTGACATGTGTTGTTGAGGAAGCGAGAACATAGAAGAGAAACAGGAGACAGATGCAGGTAAATGTCCAGGAGAAGGCGGAGTCACTGACCTCACACATGCTCAGTTGGAAGGAGCGCCTCTCCTTCTCAAGTTCCTCAGCGATCTCTCCTCCGCTCACCTCGCTCCTCACCATCCCGTATTGCCGAGCTAACTCCCTCTTCTCCTTCTCCACCTGCTTACTGCACACGCAGTTTAAAGACTTTAATTTAAGCAGTTGTCTGCTGCTAACCCAAGCTTATTAAAGTTTCTGTATCCAAAATGAGATACAAACATATAATCATAAGTCGATTCATTGTCACTCACAATCTGCTCTCATAATCCCTCCATGCTCTTTCAAAAGGCTTTTTCAGATCCTAGAAGGAGACACAGGTAACTGGAATTATTATCATTAACTTTACTGAACACAGGAGGCAGCATCGTGAGGCTACATGAAGAAAAATAAAATGACTATAATGATTCTTTTTTTGATGTCCTCACCCCCTTCACCTCCCTCAGGTCTCCTTTAACCAGTGAGTCCAAGAAGAAGTTGATGTTGTGGAGCATGCTCTTTAACTACACACACACAAACACACAGAAACATAGGTCATCTATTCTGAAAAATAAAGACTGCTGAAAGGCATCATGGTTAACACTTTATAAACTGCTAAACATTTTCATGTTTAGCAGTTTATAAAGTGTCGTAATGTTTTTCAACATTACGACTGCGCTAAAATATCGCAAATACATGACCAAAGTTCTAAATGAGGTCAGGTCGGCATATAATAAGTTACCACAGGGTTTGGTGACCCAACTGAGAGCACTAACCCCACTTTAGACTAACTGGAGATTGGGACGCTTACCAGGTAAACCTGTTGTGACCTTTGACCTCTGTAATGTTGTGCTGCTGACACTCACCAGGTTCTTCATGGGAGAGAGGAGCTCTTTGGAAAAGTCCGCCAGGCGGCAGAAGGCAGAGCCGACCTCGGTCTCTCCGTTTGAGTGACAGTTGACTGACAGCTTCTCCATCGAATTAATGTACTGCTCTAAATAAGACACATGTTCTGACACAGAAATGGTGTTAGTAAAGGAACAATACATATACGTGTGTGTGTGTGTGTGTTTATTTTGGGGTGTGTACCTTGCCCTGATGTGTATTTGGCTTTTGCAGCTTTCTTCATCTTCTGCAGCACCAACCGGTCACTGTCCAGAGCCTGAAAAAACGCACATAATGAGTAGTCTGTGGGTCTGCAGTGTTTGTGTGTGTGTGTGTGTGTGTGTGTGTGTATGCGTAAAGGGGGGTGGCAGTAATTCACCTGCTGACTCAACACACACACAGAGGACGAGCTTTGTTCTCTGACAACAGACAGCTACATTCCTGTGTGAGAACCATCATCTGATCAGTAAAAATGTCCACATGAAACAGCTCAAGTTGCTGTTTTCAGCTGAAGCTCCACTCACGAGCAATGTGACAAAAGTCATGAGAAGATTTAGATTTGTCTACCTTCAGCAATTATTGATATATAGTTTATACCAAGATTTCAGTCTTGATTATTTCTGGATGTGTCAGACCGTAAGTCCACATTACTGGAAAGGGAAGGCAACCACGTGCATGACTTGGATGTCATTTGGCATGGGAAGATGGCAGCTGCCAGTTTTTATGTGCTACTGCTTCTCACTGATTATTAACTGCATTTTTTACATTAATGACCACTATAATTTGAGTATATAAATGATGACCGATAGTTGTTATTACTGCAGTTGGACATGTGAGGGTCGCAAATACCAGGATCTTTCATAAAGCATTAAATTAGCATTTAATTACCTTTAAAAAAAAACACCCATGTTTGCTTGATTTCATTAGCACTTATGTGGGAGCTTTTCACATTCAGCTTTCAAAGTCACATTTACAGCCTGGATATTGATGTGAATGGTATTCAAACTGAAGGAAACTGGTAATTACAATAACAAATATGACAGGAACTCAGCAATTGGCCTTTTTCACAGCAGACTATTTGACTTCTGATAAATGGTATGTGTTACAAACACACTGTACTATATTGTTAAACGATAAAATAACTTGTACTTTTGCCCACATTGTGACTTTATTTACCTTTCAACAAGCTGCTTGCACTTCCCATTTGTTGCTGTTTATTGTTCACAGCTTTAAAAATAAAAAAATAAAAAATAAGTGTTACAATACACAGAGTATTTGAACAGAAAACAAAATGTCACCTGGTATATGATGTCATACAGGTGTTTTGTACAAAACAAGTCATTAAATCTGTAATTTCCAGCCTACCTTGAATGCAGCACCAGTATGCACGCTCTAGAACATCCTTTAAAATAATTATCTCTCTGGCCCCTCCTAATTGTCATTAAATAACCATAGCAGTGAGTAATAACAATGATTAATCTGTTGCCATGGTAACATATGCCGACTCTGTTGGGGGTACATGTTTGGGGCAGAAGGGCAATTAGAGTCTGTTTTTGAGGCCAGTCTCGGGGTCAGTATCTCCACTGAGGGGGGGGTTGCTTCTGCCTGCTGGCTTACAAACTGTTTACAACCTTTAGTAGATTAAATACAGTGCTACTTTTAGGTCTAAAATCAAAACATTTTATAATCATTTTTAACTTTAAGAAATTACTTCTATACCTGTTAATATTTAGAGAGTTTCATCCTATTAGGTCAATAGATGAAGGGTCCAAGCAGAGATATATGCAAACATGTACGTAAAGCTACCCTTTCAGGAAAAATGTTATAAAATTTTGCAGGGGTTTGGCAGTTCTGAAAAGAAAGACAAAAACCGGATGCAAACCTTTCATGATCTTGTGTTGTGGTTTCATCTGAAACCCTGCCACCACTGCTGAGCTCTCATTACATAACTAATAGAGGCATCCATGAGAAGCAGTTCATTACATGACTGTAAACACAGACAAAACATAAGCCATCGCAGACAAATGGAGGAAAGGTGTAATTGCTGCTACTGCAGAGTGGTATATTAGTTAAACTTTGTAGTGAAATACAGGTCTGTGTAGTCATTTTTTATTTAGAGGATATTCTAGGAGGTTGTACACAGCTTATGTGTAAATATAGGATGAGTAGTAACAGTTGAGAAAAACAATCTTAGGTAAGGTTCATTGTGCTAATGTTTAAATTTGTGTTTAAATGCAGGCAACAATATGCAGCTGGAAAAAAAAAAAATCCCTCAAAAATCAAGGTATGTACCAAACCATTGATTTGGAGAATCATTACACTTCTTATTTTTTCACAAATTTTGCATGGGATGATCCTATGCAAAACCTCACACTGACAGGGACACTTTCGTTGTGAATGAAGTTATGGAAGCTGGACTTATTTTTGCTGGTGAAGCTTCTGTTTAAGAGATATAGTCAAATTTTCCCACCAATAAGGCACGCAAGCAGATTATCCCAAAGAGAGATTGGACAGTAAATAAGAAGATTCATGTTCCTCATTAAGAGTCAACCTTGTTGCTGTGCAACACTGCATTACACATGGAAGATGCAACTCTAGCATAGTCATTAAAAAACAATGTGGGAATATGTCACGCAGCAGAGGGAATTGCTTTTCTCATCAGGAATCAGTTACCTTCCTCAAAGTACAGTAATACACTAAGCAAACGTGAATGTATTACTTCATTGTCTTCTGCATTCCCTTTCACTATCTGATGCTTGATTTCCGATGCACTAGTAAAATTACACTAGCAAAATCGGTCATCTGGCAAAAGCATCTGTCTACAGCGGCTTTGATTTGGATAAAATAATTTGAATGCGTGCATCTTTGTGAAACTTGAACTTTGCCTGTAATAATAGAATAATCAAGGCAAAGATGATTATGTTATTTTACTCCCGTAATATACATTTGTTTGTTTCAGTTGTTTGTTTGTGTGTATGGTATGTCCAAACCTCTGGATTTACATATATAGAAATATTATTAAAATTTCAACAGACTGTGTGATGTATGGACTCGCACCCCTATAGAATCAGGTGTTGAGCTGGTGGTCAATGTGATGGCACCTGGCTGCACCACACAAATATTCTCAGGCATCTTTTATTCACAGCCAAAACTCTCTTGCCATGGCATTACCTGAAGGGAAAATATTCTGCAACTTCCTTCACAAATTCCCCTGCAATTCAGTGAAAATTAAAAGACATCTGCACAGAAGCCAGGGTTCTGTGGCGGCCACTTAACGGATAACGTTATGTTCACCATTCTGTCAGATCTGTGACTAAAGAAATGTTAAAAGGCATTATGTCAACGTAAAACAATCCACGGCCAACACGAATAACTATGTATTAGTTTGGATTAGTCTACATAAGACATCAGTAGTATATATATTAGCAGTCCAGCCTGCTCATTCAAGAGTGGCGGTGAATCAATGTATGAGTCAAAGGGTTGGGAAGAGTAGCGCAGACATTTCTGTTGCAGGTGAGCAAACTGTGGAAGGAGTTAAAATTCAGAAATCGTAATAGGAAGCTGAAAAGCCAACAATGCTAAGTACCAGAGGTTATCATTTAGTTAGGCAATAAATTCATAGTGAATCCTTAAGAAAATGACAAGCACACTCCTGGTTGCATGCTCCTTGGTCTCTGGATTGTAGTTTTTAGATCCGACTCTCATCACAGCAATGATCATCGACATAAAGGCTGTTACAGTTTGACACATAAGTTGATATTTGCTTTCTTTGCAAGTTTGAGGTTTTGGATTAACTCAAAAAGGCAGTCTTCAAAGCAGAACTTCCAGGGAACCATCTAAATGCAGCAGAAGTGCTGTAAACAGTGCTGCACTTCACAAGGAGACAGCTTTGAAGGGGATAACGGGCAAATTTAAATCAGTTACAGTTTTTGCTTTTTTAGGCACAGTTGCACCTCCTACTGTAGTAGACATTGCACCAAGAAGAACATTAAAATGAGTAAACTGTATCATGCTGGCAAGCTCCTGTCATCTACAGTAAGTGTGTATAAACAATTAATGTTTATATACCCTTGTTGTGTATAGGCCTTCATGTTTTTTTTTTTTTTTTTTTTACATATTCAAATA
>VVAS01094327.1:0-15200 GCA_015103295.1 Ptychochromis oligacanthus | reverse complement strand
TGAAATGTTCAAACTGAAATGTGATTTTTTCAGCCTTTGTCAGAATGATTTAGGGGCATTATTTATTTTATCCAATAATTTATATTATGCTATTTAAATTTATAAATCATCCATATCATTATAATTACTGGATTCTGTTCTTTTTCAACTAATGCATAAGTTGTCACTAATGAATGCATTTACTCACTGTTGTTGTGTTCTCTACACCTTTTAGGCTGGACCCAGACTAGAGTCCTTTGTGCCCCTTTGATTTTTTAAAAAAACATTCTAATTCTCATTTCCAAATTGTTGGTTTTTGTAATTGTTTTCATGTGAGTGAGTTGTTTGCTGACTGTTTGTGTTCCTAATGACTTTTTTAAGGCTCTCCGAGATTTCAGTTTCAACAATGTGACCTAATTGAAATAAAGATTTAAAATTCTGAATAAATTAACAATGAAGAGTCATAGATCATGACAGCAAAGACCTCTTATAAAGAAGATTATTTATTTTAAAAATTATCTTAAAAAAGAGTCAGCACAGTCAACTTAGGCTTCCGTTTTCCATCAGTTTGACTGTTAAGGCCACACGCTGCTGTTATATCTTGTTTGCTTTGGTATCAGACGGTTATATTTTTTCATTTGGACTGATTTGTCACTTTGTTGGTCACCTGTAAACCACCCGTAATGCTTACTGAATGTGTGAATGAGATGTTTAAATGAAAATTAACAATTTCATCAGTGTGATTATTAGACACTGGAGCCTCCTGTCTGTTCTGGATTTTAAGTTTGAGCTGTCAGTCACTCTCTGTGGTCTACTTATAAACTGGTTCAGCTGCTCGACGTCCCAGAGTTGAAGAGAGCAGATGGTAAAGTAACTTCATAAGAGAGAGAGAGAGATCATCGGAGAGCAGCTGGTGGAAAAATTCTCCTCCAATGGTCTCTGATGATCGAAGCTAGACTAATATTACACACACTTCATTTATATTTCATACAAAACACTGGAGATTTGCATGGCTTTACTTGGTCCCGATACGTGACCCAGGACCAGAGCGTGAAACAAACATCCGTACATGACGAATTAACCTTAGTGATGATATCGGGTGAACAAGGTGCAGCAGTAGGTTTATAAACCAAACTAAACCTAAAACTTTAAACCGTTAGTTTTTCCATCTCTACAAACTAGAACACTTCCTTCTCATATGGTTTTTCCATTAAAATAATTTTAATGGCCGCATTAATCTGTTTAAAAGTTATTTAAATTCAGCAGCAGCAGACATATTGGTGATTAGAAATACTGAATGACCGTTACTGAAAAAACACAAAGACAAACAGTCGTTCTTACCTCTGAATTTCTTTGGAGGATTCTCCAAATCTCCAGCAGCTGGTTCGACCACACAGCGGTCATCTACCAACCTGCAAACAGACACAGAACAAGAAACATGTCATCAACAACGGTGCCATTCAGGTATTTGTAAGAGGGGGGTTAACTATCAGATTCACCCACAGTTTGGGGTGAACTTCTTAAATACATGAGACTTACTGACAACCCAACAACATCACAACATTTGAAACTTTGCATACTCCTCTTATGCTCATTTTCAGCTCCATATTTCCATATAAAGCAAATACAGTGGCTTTGCATGATTCACAGGTCAGAATAGTCCTTTATCCTATACTGAGCCTCGGTGTAGCCCCTCAGTTTATCCTCTATCTGAAACAAGTGTGTTTATCGCCTGCTTTTGGTTATTCAAAAGGCTCTGAGGCTTTTAATAAATCCAGATAAGACTAACTACATGCTCTTTACCAGATTCCAAACAAAAAATCCACCAAAAAATACGATTACCACAGCAAGTGGGGCTCACACCTAAAAAGTCCCATGTTTTAGCTACCCGGGTATCCGCTTAGGTTAATAATTACCTTTTAAAACCCATGTTGAGGACCTGATGAGGAGGCAAGAAGTTAAGGCCTCAGTCACACAGGCCGGTGTGACTGAGATTTAGATTACTAAAACCCAAGCCATGCAGACCTAGTAACCTGCTGCCAACCACAGGTCGCTAGGGAAAAATCTGTATTCCCTGACTATTTGGTGAGTGGTTGTTGGGGGTTGCTAGGTCAAACTGGTTGCAAAGAGGTATACGGCACTGCACCGAATGCCTCCTTGCGATCAGTTGCTAGCAGATTGCCACAGTTTGGATGGAAGATGCCGACTTGCCTCCAAACACTTGCCAAGCACTAGTGAAACCTGAAAAAATGCAAAGACAAATGTTTCAGTTTCTACTGCTTTTTCTAGTCAGAGAATACACATTTTTCCTTAGCGACCATAGGTTGCCAGGGGGTCAACAACTGGTCTCTAGGCCGGTGATGCTGAAGTCTATACTTCTTGTTTTCAGAAATACTCAGTGCAGTAGGTTGAAGACTATAGAGACAATATGTTGATTCATATGACCCAAAACACTGAAAGGATAATCAGGTTCTGTTGAAGAACAATACTTTTGTGTTCTGCTGTAATGCACTGCCATTTCATATAGTCCCCCTTTTTTGTTCTTTTAATCAAGAGTGACATTGTTAAATCTAGCAAATAAGCGCTTGTGTTTTGTAAAGTTAAATCAAGAAAATGTAGTAAAAATAATTAATTTACTATAAATAGCATTTACTTTGTAACTTAAAAATGTAACAAAATACAATAAAAACATCAGGTCAATACATTCCTGCTAGTAAAACTCTAGAAATAGAACAAAATAAAGTAGACACATGACCCCCTAGGGGTTCCGTCAGGAAGGGCATCCGGCATAAAACTGCCAAATCAAGCATGCAGTCGCTACCCCTTGTGACAAGGGAGCAGCCGAAAGTAGCTTATGAAGTAGAAAATGGCACTTAAACAAACCTGTGAAATACATAAAAATAATACTTGACAGTGCAGCTGTGCAAAGATCAGAAGTTAAAGTCAATAATCCCGCTGATAAAATGATCACCAGTAAAATCAGACGAAACAATCAGTGACATCCTTGACACTTCAATATTTAAAGCATCTTTGTCACATAGCTGAAGAGATGGTCGGTCTTGTTTGGAAAGTTCTAAGTAGGGTGTGAAGTGTCTTCTCATTGATGTGTTAAAACAGCAGAACTACCGTCCTTTGTACGACGACAGGAAGCAACACTCTGCAGTCTCGTGATGAAGTTTGTGGTAACTCCTTGTCTATTTTTAGACACGTTTTCTTGCTAAATGGGTTGGAGGTTTTAGACCGAAGCTGTCAAGACACAAACTGAGAGCAGTGACTCTGCCCACATTGGTACAGATTCAACTGATCAACAGTATGAAAAGGGTTAAAAACATCTGAGAGCACTTTAAAAATCCATTATATTTTCCTGAACCTAACCTAGAAATAATCAATAGGTTTGACAATTTTGAACAAAACAGAAGAAAAAAAAAAGAACATTAGTAGGAGTGACCATGTTAACTCCTTTGTACAAACCCCCAGTCAGACCTCTTTAGATATCTACAGGTACATAACTACAGTTATGTGAAAAAAAAGTTTTCACACGACTCTATACAGTCCTGTGGAAAAACTAAGTACACCCCATGTTTCAATAGCTTGTAGAACCACTTTTAGCAGCAATAACTTGAAGTAATCATTTTCTGTTTCAGTCTCTCACATTGTTGTGGAAGAATTTTAGCCCACTCTTCTTCACAACAGTTCATTGAGGTTTGCTGCATTCATTTACCCACAGCTCTCTTAAGGTCCCACCACAGCGTTTCAATCAGACTGAGGTCCGGACTTTGACTGGACCATTTCAACAAGTTTAGTCTTTTCTTTTTCAGTCATTCTATTGTAGATTTGCTGGTGTACTTGTCCTGCTGCCTGACCCAATTCCAGCCAAGCTTTAGTTGTCGGACAGATTGCCTCACATTTGACTACTAGGAGTATACAGAGGTATACAGAGGAGTTCATGGTCGACTCAGTGACTGCAAGGTATCCAGGTCCTGTCGCTGCAAAAGAAGCCCAAATCATCACCCCTCCACCACCGTGCTTGACAGTTGGTATGAGGTGTTTGTGCTGATATGCTGGATTTGGTTTTCACCAGAAATTGCACTGTGCATTATGGTCAAACATCTCCACTTTGGTCTCGTCTGTTCAAAGGACATTGTTCCTGAAGTCTGATGGTTTGTTCATATATAATTTTGCAAACCTAAGCCATACTGCCATGTTCTTTTTAGAGAAAAGAAGCTTTCTCCTGGTAATCCTTCCAAATAAGTCACTTGTTCAGTCTTTTTCTAATTGTACTGTCATCAAGTTTAACATTTAACATGCTAACTGAGGCCTGCAGAGTCTGAGCTGTAGCTCTTGGGTTTTTTGCACTTTCTCTGAGCATTGATGATATGATAGATAACATCTAGAGCGTAGCCTTCACCTCTCTTAATCACATAGCGATGCAATAGGAGGAAGAAGTAGGAATCACATGCTGCAGTCTGACCTAATTCTGGTCAGTTATCATCAATATCCTTTTTTGTATGTGTAACATGACTATCAAGCCCAACCAAATGACTCATTATTTGATGTAGTCCCACAGGAGCCACCAGTATGGATCTGCCAAGCTTAGCCGTTAGCATTCTTCACATCACTTGCTAGACTCCTGCTACTCCTTATTTGGAAGAAAATGATGCCACCTTCACAGAGGTGCTGGATAGAGGAAGTAAAACAGCTTAAATACAAGGTCGCAGGCTCCAGCGCCATGTACCATAAGAATTGGCAATTACTTCTACCATATTTTGATATGATACGAAAGTGATATCCCCTTATCAATACATTGTAACTACAGGGTTTTTTTTTCACTCTTTATTAGTATTGTCCCCATCACTTTTAAATCCTTCTTCCATCAAACACAGTGGAAATTATTTAAGTTTCAGAACATGTAGCAACAATATGTACAACATGTTTGTTTTCTTATTTTGGAGTGTTCGGCGCCATTACAACTGTATAATATGCTGAAGAAATATAAAAAACCTGACCTTTTATACATAGTACTTAATTTTACGAATATTATTAACATTTCCTACAGCTGATGTAGCCACCGTGACATCACCCATTGGTCTGTGAAGGCACATTATGAAGCCTCAAGATGAGGGTTTTCACCATCGCCATCTCTGTATTTTGAAACCGGATGTGACAGGCGAAGGACTGATCTGACTGAAACTAAAGACACTGCACAAACATTGGCTAAATCCTTGCGATTAATATGTCTTTAGCCAATGAACATATCTTGGTTAGTTCTCCTTTTTGACTCCAGTAATGTCTATAATTTACAAAATAAATTCATGTTCAAGTGTTTCACTGAAATCACAGAGCAAGGGAACCTGAGGCCATTTTCCCGTAGATTACTACACAGCCGGACTAATTTTTGTAACCAGAGGAGTCGCCCACTGCTGGCCATTAAAAACAACGCAAGTTTAAGGTTCTTGTGTTTGCTTCACTTTTCAGACTTGTAAGCTATGTCCATCTTTTATATTAAGAGATAGAAAAGCAACTACATCACAGACACACGACTAAATAAAGAATGCAAGATTTCACTCAGCGAAGGTCCAGATGTTTGGAATAAGCTAAGTCAGGACAGAACAGTAAGAGAAAGGGACCACTAAAGAAACAATCGGGTGGGGGGAATATTTAAGCTGGGGGGTTGCAAGTTTGGAGTTGCAAGTTTGCAGTGAATGGACTCCACCCAGACCAAAGAGAAGCAGCACTGATTTCTTCTTCAGAGACATTCTCCAACCTCTGGTTTGCATCTTTGTGGAGAAGTAATCATATTACAACATGATAATGAGCCCAAACACACCACAAACATTTCAAGACCAAAGAGCAGGCTAATGTTGTACCTCAGTATGTGTATTAGCACAGCAGTATTTTTTTTTATAAAAGAATTTTTGGTGAAATAAATTCATTTGACTTATCTATTTATTTTGGTATTGAAGTTCAATAGCACTGGTAATCACAACCAAATTTCTATTATCATGACATTCACCTTGCACATGTAACAAAAAACCTCTGCAACACATTTCAACTTTTCAGGAAGATTCAGCAGATTAGAGAGCCTCACTAAGTAAGGTGATGGAGCTCTAACTTTATGTAACCTAATATAGCTCCATCCATTGGGTCTGTGTTCACTGTTTTTGGTGAATTTTGTATTAAATATGACTATTTAAGGACCCGCCGCTGATACCTGACTATTCAGAGCATGACTGTGCATGCGTGAGTGCTCATTAGAGTAAATCTCTGTTACCGTCAGTGTTTAGGAAACATAGGGAGACAGACATACAAAGGCCTCTGGCAGTCTGACACACACACACATGCATGCACTTCCATCACTTCAGAGGACATCACATTAACTTCCATTAATTTCATCCTTTAAAATATCTTTATCTTCACCTTAAACCAAGTTCTTATACTAAAACTTAATGATTTAGACTTGCTTTATTTCGTCTGTGTGAATAGATTCATGCTCCTACAACATAATGACACACACACAGACTCACACACTTTCAAGCAGTGAGCAGACAGGCTGCGACCAGCAGGATTACCTGTGCATTAAAACACACATTAACTACTTTCAACAGGACACCAGGTGTGTGCCACACACCCCATTGTGAGGACCTGACTCCTTTGTGAAGACAAAAAGCAGTGCCCGTTAATGTAATTCATTACATTTACGAATGAATACCTGGTTTAAGGTCAATTTTAAGCTAAATCTCCAGGAAATGTCCCCTGAAGTGATGGAAAAATGCCTGTGCATGTAGGACTTTGCTGTAATACAACAGACTCTATTGATTATCCAGCTGAAGAAAAGAAAAGCTTTTTACTGTGACACAATTGTTTTGTATTTTGGTTAACAAGACATTATACTAAGTGTATAACAGAGGGTTGTTTTGACGCTTTGCCGTAGGTATTATCATTATCTGAGTCATATTTTTGCATTGTGGTTCAAACCAAACCACAGCATGTAAACAAATCAGGTGTCTGCAAATGATTGTGGAAAGCTCCAACGTCCATGTATTTGTGGCTCATAAGTCAAACACGCTGCTTTTACGCACTCAGTTCAAACAATCAAACTGACAAAGGATGGACAGTGTGCAGAGGCTTCTGTCGAGTTCATTCATTCATTTGTTTACTTGACAGGATCTCAGTTGGTGGGTTCATGAAATCAGGTTTAGTTCACACTAACAAAAGTTTATTCACCCTGATCTCACAAAGCCAGAAGAAAAGCAGAAAGAAACAATGAATGCAAACATTTTTTTAGTTTAACCCTGTAAGGCCTAAGCACCTCAGCTATACCCCAAACCCATCCCAAAAGCATTCAGGGTATCCCACAGGGTTGAAAAATGTCTTTAATTTGCCTTCCTGTCTCCAATTTTATGTCTTTTATTATCTTTTATGTCCTTCCTATCCATTACTGTTTTCTTGCTCCTCTCCTTCCCTTATTTTTTCTTTCTTTCCATCTTTTATCTTTCTTTCTCTCTTTCTCTTAATTTTCTCTTTCTTTTCTTCCTTCCTTTTTTCCACCTTTCTTTTCCATTTTCATCTTTTATCTGTCTTCCTTTACTTCTCTTTTCTTTCTTTCTTCTAAATTTTTTGAAAAATGTCCTCCCACTTCTCCTTTTTTTCTTTACTACTTTTTTTCTTTTCACTCATCCACTTCTCTTGACTTCAAAACATCGTTCTTGTTTTTCTTTTTTTCTACTTCTGAGGTTGGATTTTCTGCCCGCCCAGTGAGACTGCTATAAAAACAGCCAATCAGTTCTTTTGTCTGCCTGCCAGGTGTGTGCATGTCTTTCAGGACATCTGTCCTGCTGATTGCTTCATTCACATGAACTCAGGTGTGTTGACTCAGCAGATGAAGTGCTCTCCACACTTGTTACTGACCCAGTTCTAAGAAATAACATCTGGGTTTTCCCCAGAACATGCCGGAGAGATTATGTTGGACATGCCGAAGGACATCTATTTCCAGTTGGACATGCCCAAAACACCTTACCAAGGGGGAGGCACCCTAATCCCATACCTGAACCATCTCAGCTGGCTCTTTTTAATGAGGAGGAGCAGTTGCTCCACTCATGGTTCCCCGCAAAATGACTGAACTCCTCACCTTGTCTCTAAGGGAGAGGCCAGTCAGCCTTCAGAGGAAGCTCATTTCTGCTGCTTGTATGCATGATTTTATCCTTTCAATTCAATTCAAGTTAATTCAATTTTATTTATATAGCGGCAATTCACAGCAACAGTTCCCTCAAGGCGCTTTATATTGCAGGTGACAGACCCTACAATATTAGACAAAAATATCAGACAAACACTGATATTTTTGAGCAAACACTTGGCGACGGTGGGAAGGAAAACCACCCTTTTAACAGGAAGAAACCTCCGGCAGAACCAGGCTGAGGGAGGGGCAGCCATCTGCTGGAACCGGTTGGGGGTAAGGGTATATGATTCTATCTCAATGGCCGTCACCGAATCTGATCCGTCGATCAGAACAGTTTAAATTAGAGGGTCAAAGGAAATGCACAGGCCGGCGCATGTCATCACTGGATTTCTGTGCCATGGATCATGCTGCTCCAGAGAAAAGAGAGACAGACAGAGAAGGAGAAGAAGGAAGATACAGGGATCAGAAGTGGGCGGCGGATTTGCCTTTTCAACCACAACTGACTGGGCGTACCCTGCATCCTCAACTCCCTCCATCACTCCCGCAGGGGAAGGAGGGAGAAAGGAGGTAAAGACAGGTGGAAAGCTCTTAGAGTTGGAGCTAAGACTGAGGGTAGCAGTCAGAGTAAGAATAAGGGGTGAGGTTGTAAAAGGTTGGGGTTAGGGAAAGTGGCAGGTTTGGGTGTATATAGAAAGTCCCACGTAGTGCAATCCCGAAAAAGGTTAGGGTTAGGGAAAGTGACACGATTAGGTTCACAGTTAGCTCCTTTGATCCGACGGTTAGATTTAGGGCTGGTTTCAAGTAGGAGGGTGAGGTACGGGGTTAAGCATAGATATTGATTAGTTTTAGGGTTAGAGTTGGGATCAGGGTTAGTTTGTGGGTGCGTAGTGTTAGGGTTTCGGGTGTGGGTGGAGAGTGGGTCCGCCGAGGTAAGGGTTAAATTTGGTGTCTCTTTGGTTTGGGTTTAATGAAGCCTTCCGTTTAGGTACATTCTTTTCGTAGATTTGGATCCGGTTAAGGTTAGGGTTAGATTTAGGAGCAGAGGGACAAAAGACACACTGTGGGAGAGAGCCAGAGTTTAATAATAACTAATGATTAAATGCAATAGCGGTGTATGAAAACAAGGAGAGAGAAAAGAGGTGAGTGAAAAAGAAACGCTCAGTGAATCATGCGAAGCCCCCCAGGAGCCTGAGCCTATAGCAGCATAACTAAGGGATGGTTCAGGGTCACCTGATCCAGCTCTAACTATAAGCTTTGTCAAAAAGGAAAGTTTTAAGGCTAATCTTAAAAATAGAGAAGTGTCTGTTTCCCAAATCCCAACTGGGACCTGGTTCCACAGGAGAGGGGCCTGAAAGCTGAAGGCTCTGCCTCCCATTCTACTTTTGGAAACTCTAGGACTTCAGTCACTACCCACAGCTTTTGACAATAGGTGAGGGTAGGAACATAGATCTACCAATAAATCATCAGCCTCACTTTCTCTTCACCACAACGAACCAGTACAGAGTGTGATAAGTGCTAGAAAATGAATGATGGATAGAAGTGTTTTTAACAGTGCTTCTTTGAGATGTACAATAGTAAAAATCCAGTAGGTATAATAGTATTTACTTCAAAGCAATACTTTTTTGTTTTGTCCTCCCTCCTCATTCTCACTGCAGGAAAAACAGATTTGAATATGGATCCAGGTATTTGAATAAATGCAGGTGTTTTCCATGTCTCCTGCCCATCTGCTGAGAACAGCAAATGAACCGGCAGGCCAAGGCAGGCCCACAGAGTCCTGCAAGGTCAGTACTTCACTGATGATGAATGACAACTAAGAATCAATTACAACTTTTAGTTTTTGAACATTTACCGAGGTGAGCTAGCACTTTTCCAGAGTGAGTTCAATAAACTCAACAGCAGATAGAAGATTAAAGTGCAGGCATTGGACACAAAATACAGTAATATCTCTTTGTTGAGTACAATTTGTAACTTTAACATACTGCAGTTCAATCCTTGTAGAACCCATAATGAAACCTATGTTTTCTGGACAGAGTCAATTTCTACTGAAAAGGTTTTCAGACCTCAGGTGTTCAGGTGTTACATATGTGAGCTGGCTTTAAAGGAGCTAAATATTGTTATTATGAACATTTTCAGAGGCAAAAGTGTTTTTAGATTTCAGTATGAATGTGAACCTTTGTAGTT
The DNA here is from genome assembly GCA_015103295.1 of Ptychochromis oligacanthus. Taxonomy (NCBI): domain Eukaryota; kingdom Metazoa; phylum Chordata; class Actinopteri; order Cichliformes; family Cichlidae; genus Ptychochromis; species Ptychochromis oligacanthus. The sequence continues at coordinate 4,864 of VVAS01094327.1, read as the reverse complement.
CTTTAGCAAATGTAAATAATAGCAGTAATTAGTCATCCTCTATGAGAGTCATCTGCATATCTTTGGGTTCTGGGCTGTTGCTGGACAAAAACAACATGAAGGCATTAAATTGAGCTACTGGAAATACTGAGGCAACATTTTTTGGGACTTCTTAATAGACTTAGAATTATTGCTACAACTCTGTTTCCCAAAAAGTTGGGTGCAATGATTATTTAATCCCTATAATTAATCAAAATGACTATAAACACAGAATATGAAATGTTTATAATAAGCTACTACTATCATAAGGTGGTGACAGGTCTGGTCCTAATCAGATCACAAAGCCAATCACGCGAGGGGAAGTGCCACACCCTGCGAGCCTGTAGCCTGCAGGTGCAGATAGTGGTAATGAGAAGCGATCCAGAGACAAATGCAACTGCAACCTTTAATGATCCTTCTAAACATCAAAACCTTTTATAACACTGACTACTTCCACATAGATCTTGTTGACCAAAAACTCTCTTTCCAGGGAGACAGACACACTCTCTACTTTTAAGACTAGGCTTAAAACTTTCCTTTTGGATAAAGCTTATAGTTAAGACTGGATCAGGTGACCCCGGACCATCCCTTAGTGACGCTGCAGTAGGCTGCTGGGCTGATGCACTGGGCATTTCTTCTTCATTGACCCCTTTTCACTCTCCATGTGTTTATACACAACTTTTCATTTATTCCATCCATCCATCCACCCATCCATTTTCTTCCGCTTATCCAGGGCCGAGTCGCAGGGGCAGCAGCCTAAGCAGAGAAGCCCAGACCTCCCTCTCCTCAGCCACCTCCTCCAGCTCATCCGGGGGGACACCAAGGCGTTCCCAGACCAGCCGAGAGATATAATCCCTCCAGCTTGTCCTGGGTCTACCCCGGGGCCTCCTCCTGGTGGGACATGCCTGGAACACCTCACCCAAGATGCGCCCAGGAGGCATCCTTATCAGATGCCCGAGCCACCTCAACTGGCTCCTTTTGATGTGGAGGAGTAGCGGGTCTACTCTGAGGCCCTCCAGAATGACTGAGCTCCTCACCCTATCTCTAAGGGAGATTTTTCATTTATTCATTAGTTTTTATTAAACTCTGGCTCTCTTCCATTGTGTGTTTTTTGTCCAGTCTCCCTCTCCTCTCTTCTGTTTCTTCTCACCCCTAGCCGGTCACGGCAGATGGCTGCCCCTCCCTGAGCCTGGTTCTGCTGGAGGTTTCTTCCTGTTAAAAGGGAGTTTTTCCTTCCCACTGTTGCCAAGTGCTTGCTCATAGGGGGTCATGATTGTTGGGGTTTTCTGTGTAATATTTTAGGGTCTTTACCCTAAAATTGAACTGAATTGAATCATCTTGGCTCGAGCTGAACTAAACAGTAAGTGTTCGAGCTTTTAGGAAGGGGCAAAAGCACACTGCTGTAAAGGAAAGAGGTGCGCTTGATTTATAACAGAAGAAAAAATTCAATTCAATTAAATTTTAATTATATAGCGCCAAATCACAACAACAGTTGCCTCAAGGCGCTTTATATTTTAGGATAAAGACCCTACAATAATTATTGTAGAATGAAATGATAGCTTCATAGTAGAAGTTAATAGTTTTAAAATCTTTTTATCCTGAATATGTCGTTTTCATAAATGTTGGAAGCCAAAATTGTAACTCAAATTACAAATCAACCTCAATTAAACTGCAGGTTCTGCTTCTGTTACATGAACATTTTAATCATCTGCATTTTCATACATCCTTCCTCTGTTCTTGTAGCGGGGAGTCTCAGACTCAGGGAGTCCCACTGTAATTTCTGTTGCTGTTTTGCATACCAGAAAAATGACGACAGTTTTTTATGCTGCTTCAACTGAATCTCTTGTTACTCTCCACCTGCTGTGAATTAGTATGCAGGGAGGACAGATGGGATGTTTTAACATTTATGTAGGACTCCCCTGTGACTCAATTTACTTCATCTCATGATTGCAGTTGGACTTTCTGCAGATCCACATTGTTTTGCAACTTTCCCTTCCACGTTTATTTAGTAGATCTGCTTTATGGGAAGGAGACAACTAATCTCTCTGGGAAAGGGAAGATGACATGTGTGTCTGCAGTGTGCTGGTATTACTACTTCAGCAGCTCAGCACTTCTCTGAGTATCCTGTTTGTATCCCATCTGTAGCTGAATTTGACTGTAGGGAAACCAGCAGGTTCATCCACTCATACTTCACTCACACTCTCACCTGGCAGGAACTCCCTGTTCAAATGTCTCCCTCTGATGAGAGGATGGGCAAACACCACACACATGCCAAAACATCAAAATGTGGGATTCTCTGAGGCCACACTGAATTTCAGTGACATTGAGGTCGATAAAATAAAGAGCGGGCAATCAAAATCAACAGCCTGTGCCATGTTTGGCTCAGGGGTGTGGTTAAAGGAGATTAGATTGGCCCTTTGTGCTCCCAATCCCGACCCTCCCACATAAGTTGTCATATTTATGCAAATATGAGCAGAAAACAAAACAGTGTTGTTCCCCTCATGGTTCATGGGAAAATGACCCTGCTTCTAATTTATGATCTTAGTTTATGTACTTTCATAATAAGATTATGGCCTTAATTAAAAGTTTCAAGTCTTAATCAATATAACATGATGTTCTTGAAAAATTACTATAAAACAAAGTATGCTTTAGGGGGGGCCTACTTTGAGATTGACGGGTGTCCCTCTGTTTCTCAGTCAGATCTGTCCCTCGCTCTTTACGTCTGGTTTCAAAAGACGGTGACAGCAGAAATGCAGCTACACAGCTGGACGAACCTCACTAACCAATAGGTGTTGTCACATCCATCTTTTACACAGTCTATGGGTTTTCTGTTTTATCTTAAAGATGTTGAACGGAGATAAAGTTTGGGCACAATGAACCCCATTCAAGTTCTTCCACACAAACTGGAAAAACATTTACACATAAAGGTTTTTAAAGATTGTAGAACACTGCTGTGATTCTACAGCTTAGGTCTTTAAACTTTTAGCAATCAGTGATACACATAATGTGTACGTGATGCTCTACGGGGTATCCAGAACTTGCTCAAAACTTGATAGTGCCACAGTCATGAAATAACCTTAAGAACACACTAATCTTTCGCTGAAAGATTTCAATACTCTTATAAAAACTCTTGTAACCAAACACTGCAACTTTTATTCCAAAACTAGTTTTTTTTATTATTATTTATGTACCTGCATTTCCTTGTTTCATTTTCTGTGCTTTATTGTTGTCCCATGTCCATTTTTGTTACGCTTGATTTTATCATTTTCCTAACATTGTAAAGGTATGCTTTCTTGGACGGGTCTTCCTGGAAAGAGATTTTAGTCTTAAGGACTTTTTGGTTAAATAATAGTTAAATAAGATATCAATTAAATTAAATAAATAACAGAAAGAGTAAGTGGCTTAAACCTTCCATCAAACAGATGAATGTTTGATGGTCTTTTTGTGCTCTTAGTGATATTACTGCAGGACCTTTTGGTAGGTCAGGTTCCTTTTGTTTGATTAAAGGGGTGGAGGAAGTGCAGGAATATTTACGCTTCTCTTGTCTGACTAAGATGCTTGCATAGGCAAATGAGAAAGCAACTACTGATCACAGAACATTTAGCATGTCGACATTACGTCATCATGTCACACAAATGTTTATCGAAACCACAAACATTTATAGACTTCACTTGGGACGTCACTGGCATACCCATTTGAGATAAAAAAAAACACTGATTTGGTTACATTTTTACAGACATATCTTTTTTAATAGAGGACTATACTGAAATGCTTTCTGTCAATTTTTTTGTTGCAGTATCATAAGTGGCCATTAGGCCAAAGTAGCAGTAAAGTTATATTGATATTATTGTGGAAAAATTAATGTGTATGTGTCACAACCTGTACTACAGTCACCTTTACAGCTGATGGAAGAATAATGTTCAAAATCCTCTTGTTTTAGCTTTTTGAGCTTTTCAGAAATGGTTTAATCTAAAACTAGTCACTTGAAATGCTTGAAATTCCTGATGTGGACATTTTAAAATTTAGTTGACATAATAGAGATGCATAAAAGCCTCCCGTTAGATATTAAAATGTCAGAGTGTGAATTTGGACCTATAGGTGGTGATGGAAGGAAAGGTGTAGGGTTTATTAGATTCCCTGGGTTAATACATAGTCTGTATGGGATGTATGTGTTAGTTCTGTGGTTGGTTAGTGAAGCCTTCAACATTAGAGTTTTGGCCGCTGCCATGTTGACTTTCTGAACACAGAAGTGACCATATTTGGACGAGATGGTGGAGTGCTAAGATATCTGCTAATGCTAGCAAGCTTGGTTAGCAAGCTTAAAATGTATGGGAGCAACACGTAGACACACATATCGGCTAATTAGTACCAAGTAACCGACTAATAAAATACTAGAATTTCACTTACCAAAACTGAAGCACAAACTAATTGGACGAGCTGTACCTCACAGCGAGCCTTAATGTTATTCAGACAATTTCATTAAAATGCTTCAAAAGGCACCAGCAACACAAATGTGAGCAAGAGGTCCAGTTCAGTAACTAATTAGGTAAAGCCCAGCAGACAGTGGGCTGCCTGTGTTGGAAAGCCTGTCACCTTTCAGCCTTAACAAATGGGTTACTTATTTAAAAACAAAAACAAAAAAAAAATATTATAAAAAAGAGACACCATGGCTGTAAAGATGCATTTTAACACTCAAGTTGGACATTTTAACCTGGGAGTTTATGAGGATTTACTCTCTTTTTGGGCCAGCTTCAAGTGGCATTGAAGAAACTGAAGTTTTTCGTCACACTTCCTCATTGGCCTCATCTTTCAGCCCTGAAGGCTGGAGGTAGACACTTTACAATGT